>LLCD01000665.1:0-15881 GCA_001414355.1 Hymenoscyphus salicellus
CCACCAATTATGTATTACTATCCACGTCAGCTTACTGCGTTGTCCTTAGCTCTGTCTCTTCACCTTAAGCAGCGAGGAAGTTATCGTAGGTATTTATATGATATGTCGATCGCGATGGGCCCGAGTGCTCATCCGACTCACTGCTTATGATAGTAACAGCGCTCAGCACCGTAACTCCTGGAAACCTCTTCGTGTATGGTTCCTCGACACCCAATCCATTCTGCACCAGCACAATGGCTGTTCGCCCATCCTCCAATAACCCCTCCAAGATCTTCGAATCGTCGCTCACATCTGGCAGGGATTTTGTACTAACCAATACATAATCCCACTTTGTATTCGAATCGATCGCTTCTTTCGGATTCGCGAAGGTGTGGGCGGGTGTGAAGACGTAGGAACCGAAGGTTGGAGAGGTGATGGAGAAGCCGGAGGTTGATACTGCTTTGTAGTTTGAACGGCAGATGCAGGAGACTTTAGTATTGGGTGCGAAGGATAGGCGGGAGGCACAGAAAGCACCAATAGCTCCGGCGCCTACGATGAGAATGTTGGTCGTCATGGTTGAATATCCATTGTGCTGGAGTTGTTGCTGCAATGCTGAGGGCTAGTGTTTTGGGCCGAGGTTAGGATGGAGGGTCCTTGGCGGAGATCTACAAGGGAAGGGGGTTGTCTCTAGGAGTACTGTATCTTTCAATGCCTTCAACTCTTTTTATATCTTTCATAACCTAGTGGATTTGAATAGTTCTTTCATTACATAAAAAAAAACAGCTTTATCTGTGCTGTGGTCCCAGGATGATGTTGGCTTGCATAGCAAGTACCAGGCACTTTTTGGCCCCCAAACTAGAACTTGGGGGCCAAAATGAGTTGTGGATAAGCCATCATCCACCTAGTAAACCATCAACGGGTAAACCGTCAACAATTGGGTGAACCATGAAAATATCGAGTAAGCCGTCAAGTGCCAGCTTATTCGCAACACCATTTTTGGTCCCCAAAATTACCGTATCAAGTAAGCCACGAGTAAGCCAGTGAACATATAGGGCCCAAAAATGAGTCGCAAATATATTGCGGTGTACCATTTTGCGATTTTGGTGATTTAAATATGCTCTGTCTAGCTCCTATTAGTTTATCATCAAATTATTCGAGTCAATCGGGCATTTCAATCACGACTTTCAAGGTCTAATGGAAGCCGAGTTTTGAGATTTCGTACCAGGGGGGGGGTGGTCTTAAAATTTTCCAAATGTTTGTCTAAAATTGTATCATAAGAGACCAGATCCGAAGCAGAAAAGGCCATTTTATGAGTTTAACAGAGGATCAATACTCGCAATGGTTCTCATGACAGTCAATGAAACCACTAAATTTCCCATAATAACATCATGCAAGCCATACTTATAGATTTCTTCTCTGATAATACCATTCCGGGTTTTCCATTCCATCATTGTCCCAGAAGATTCCAATTTTGTCATGGCTTCATTGCTCTTCGTTCCAAGCTCTTCGAAAGTAATTTCTTTCGTCGATGTTGCGTTTACGGCATGCCAAAAGATAATTTGTGAATGCTCTAAGGGTATATCATAATCATCTTCAACATGAATGATGGTTATCCGATATTGAGCATCATTGCCTTCGGCAGACCTGATGTAAGAAGCAATCCTTTCTTTGCTCAGCCATTTGTCCTGTATGAAGCTTCTGAGATACTCAAAGAGGGCGGGGAACTTTGCAAGTGGAGACAAGATTGGGATTGTGCCAGCAACTCAATATGTTGTTACTAATTTTCCCACGTCAACAAAAGGTGCTACCAAGATGAAGCCCCCGAAGAATATTGGGGGTGATTGAAGAGAGAAATGCTCTGAGACGGCTAGATCAACTGTAGTTCCGATGGATTGACTAAATATGAGGATCCGAGATGGTGGGATACCAGCAACTTTTGTGGCCCAGTCGACAACTGAAATCGCGTCCGAAATGAGGCCACTTTCTGAGGGGACACCTTTGCTTCGGCCAGAGCCTCGATAGTCGAACGTCAGGACGTGGATTTTTCCTGGTGATCCCGCTGAGAGGGAACGATAGTTCTGCGTCCTGTATCCTGATCCGACTGTTCCAGCAGCGCCATGGAAATGGAGGACAAGTCGAGCTTCCGGGTCATCTCTCAGCAATTCGAATGCTAGGCGAGAGTCAAAGCTTGAAATTAGGCCGGATGGCTCCGCGATCAAGTCATCTTCGTGTTGGCGATATATTTTGATGGGCAAGATATGCCATGCATATAACAAGCCACCATCGGAGGACGGCCAGAGCTGGTATCAGAATCAAGCCATATTTGAGTACGAGACGCAGGAATGATGATATCATAATGTAACCAGAGTAACAGATAATAGTTTAGATTGGTGTGTTGAAGAAACTCGGATCAAGCTCTTCAACGTTCTGATGATGTTGGTTTGTTGTTAGTAGATTCTCTCTTGATGCCCCTGATACGCCACCCCCACGTCTACTCCACTCAGTTGCATTTACCCTTGTCTATTGGTCAGAAGTAACCAATGTTGGATATCAGTGGTGGAGAAACCCCCCTCATCTGGATCGCAAACATTGAACTTTTATGGCCATGACCAAAACATCACGATGCTTCTGATGCTAAATAACCCAGTGAGTCAACTAGGACTGAAATAGGTGCAATATAATTTTTCACGGGCCTCTTATCGGTCGAAGACTGACATTCTTGAATCACCAATGCGCTATTCTCAAGTTATCACTAGCTAGTTAGAAAACATCTTCTCGTCTGTCTTGGGTGGCTCATGAAATATGCGACGGAACACTCAACTCATGTCACAAGAAGATTCAAGCCGAGAATTTCAATCGCGGGAGGTCAAAAATCCCGAAACCAGAGGACATGAGGTCAGTTAGATCAACTTGAATTGAATTGGGGTAGCTCGAACTAATTAGATCAACAGTAGGTTCGCTAAATCTCATACTTCGTACAAAAAAAGGGAGCTCAAAAACTCAGGACTTGCTAACGACTGTGTTTTCACGACCGACTCATTCGTGCAGCTTTCCAGCTCTACATCGGCTGCGGGTTTCCAGGAAGTTCAGTCAACCCTATCACAACTGTATTAGCATAATTTGAACACGAAATATTACAACCATGGGGGGACTTACATCCATCTACCTTCTCATCCGGAATCAAATTCTTAACCGTACACTTATTCATCGCCGCAGCATCCTGACTCTTCAAAGGCTTCCCATTCTCACAGTTCTGGAACATGCAAGAGCTATCCATCGCTTTTTGAAGAGCATCTCCCTTCCATCCAAACACGTAATCGCCATGAGTCGAATACCCCCGAGTCTCCCCGGTACTCCAGACGAAAGGTTGAGAACCATCGGTGGGCCATAGGGATGGGTCGTTGAAGCCAGTAGTATCCCAGATTGTTTCGTAAGCGAGTTGTGGCATGCGAACAGGATGGGAGGCGGGGCAGGCACCTGCAACTTGGAATCCGCCTTTGGTCGTGCTGTACATGTGGCTTTGGTGGTCTGGGGAGTCTACGTCTTTCCCGTTCCAGCAGCTGGCTTTGGTTAGCTGATACAACTTTGGTATTTACCAGAAGGGGAAGACTCACGCGGGGAAGTGATGGATGGCCATGATGCCAGCTTTGCATTGCTTCGCGGGGAAATCTGGAGTTTCGGCACCTCTTGTGAGAATGGTGTCCAAGCAAGTATATCTCAAGCCAGCATTCTTGACCGCATCCGCTCTGTTGTTTGTTGTTGGGCTACCAACGGTCATACGGAACCCCTGAGGAGTTGTTAGTCTACGGCTTTCCTCCAGTTGGTAGACTTACAGGTGGGAAAGCTGTGATTTTTTGCTTCCCGTTCGAGTTGAAGTCCTGTTGGGTATAGTAGATTGTCATTCCATTTTTGATCCCAGTCGTAAGTTGCGCATTGTTAATGATTGGAACACGTTCTAAAAAGTAATGTAAGTCAGTTTTCCGATCCAAAAGTCCCTTTCTATGAAGCAAATTCTTACTATATGTCCCATTGCGAGCCTTGAAGTACATCGTTGCAGTCCAATAATTTGAAAAGTCCTCCGAGAAAACACACGTCGTGCAATCAGCGTGGTCACCCACATTAGTCGATGGCATCGTCGCATTGAACGCATTCCCACCAACGATTTGATGCACATGTGCAGAGGGGATCTTTCCAGGTTCCACGAGAGGATCAAGACGTTGGATACTGACAGTTCCACATCCGAAACGAAGGGCGGCTTGAGAAGGCGCGACGAGCGCGAGAGCGAGAGAAGAACTAAACCACTTCATAGTTGCGAGAGATAAAACCGGTGATGTTCCTCAAAAAGATGCGTATTTCCAACGGGGGAAGCTCAAGTAGTTATTACGGTGCCAAGCGAAGACTGCATATAGCAATAGTTTCCTGCCCTAATTCAACAAGCCCATCCTCAGAGCCTTTGAAAAAATTGCCGGTATCTTCCAGCATTCATAATTGTCGAAATTGTTTATCCATCAATTATCCTAAACCTCGCGACCAAAGAAGTTCAACACATTAAAGTTTTCCCCGCACTACGATAAATTACCCCATAAATCCATGTGGCAATTCATATATAACAATAAATCCCCTTCCAAGACTCTTCTATCCCGGCCCGAATCCTTACTATATTAAAGATATATTAAGCGACCTCTTGACTTCCTTGGATGTCGAGTTATCGAGTTCCGAGAAGGGTTGATTGGGAAGATCCTCAACTCCACATAACTACCGAGAAATCGGAAGTGCCGAAATGTAACGAGGCGACAGTATTTAGGGGGGAGGAAGATAATCGGCATTGCCAAGTCATCTGAAGGTTGTACAAATGACCTCTGAGAATGCTGTTATAAATAGTATTTGGGTTCACTTTCCCTCGAATCAGGAAGGAGAGTATCAAGAAGTAATAAATCTTGTGGAACGCTTGCCGGTTAAATGGAAGAGGTTCTCGCTAAAGTATGCGATGAGATTTTTATACCCTAGTGAGATATATGTACCACTTGTGACTATTCAGTGCGCTCCATTGGGCATGAAGTTCTGACTCACTTATAACTCGCTGCGCTATCATGGTTAAGTGGCAGATGAGTGAACAAATAAAGGTTGAAGAATGTCTCAAGTGATTTTTCACCCGAGGGACACGGTGCGTTCCCGGATCAGATTTGACAAGTGAATGGCGGGAAGGGATTTATTTGTCAATCTTATGAGTATTATCAACTCGCAAGCTCTTATATTTCCAGCATTGAGTGGAATTGAAACTGGTGTAATGGTGCCGCCGACCTGGTTAGATTACAAATGCAGAATTATGAAGAGAGAGAACATGGAAGGTATCCCAAAGAGTTTTCTCAGAATCCCGCGTAATCAGACAATACTCAAGCAGCCGTGAGTAGAATAGTATCATGCTCAGAGTACCTTTACTACCATCAGATAGTATATCCAATGCAGCGAGAGTCCCGAGCTTTGCTCTGAGTAGCCCCTACCCACCCATACATCCATTGCCTGGGATTTTCCCAACAACTTATAATATAGTGCGTGGACGTTTAAAAGAATGAATAGACAGAGTCTCTTCATTATTCAAGCACTTCTGGGGCGATATAAATAATTACCCAAAACGAGGTATATAATCAAAATAGAGGAGTGAACGCGGAGCAAGAGCCCCACACTCCTATGGGCTGAAATCTCTGAAAGCGCCATCTTGCACAGGAATCCAACGAGACGAACCAGTCTAAAAAGAGCAAACACTTAATACCGATTTCCGTATTTATAAATCTAGAAACTATTCCAACACCAATGAAGACAAAAGGCGTATCTACCAATCAAACACCTAATAAAACTTGAACTTACAAGCAAGGGCTATTTCCGCTTATCAAATTTCTTGGATTTCTTTTACTATCTAGTATAATAATTCTGAAAAAGCACATGAACCTGTTATTACCTACTTCTCAAGACACTATTCCGCACAACGAAGTTAGCGCGAAGCTAACCCTGTCCTCCCTCGAGTATATATTTTTTGTCCTCCGGCCCAGAAGCTACTTTTGATACAATTGTATCTCAAATGTTCTAGTCTTTCATAATAATTTCTTCTAACGGTCTTACTTAAGCTGGATAAAGAGAGAAATCACTTATCTTACAATTATCCAGTGACAAATGCCTGCACTCCCTGGTGAGTTGAAAAATAGACTGATTACCAAAAAGTAGCAACGAATCGAGCGCCCTGTATCAGTCCATCTACAAACAAGAGCCATCATATGTTAATCAGTTGGTTCCAGAATATATGACCTGCACCGTGTTATAAATTTACAGCCTGCAATTCATGACCAATCCCAATCTTGCAGATATGGTTTTGGTTTTCGACAGGGAGAGGTTATTCTCCACACCAAGAAAGACATCCTTCCAACACTCCATTGGAACGAAACCACCACCCATTCTCCTGCTTGAATATGTATTAACTTCTAAGGGAAAAAATGATAACAGCCATCAACCGGGCACCACTAGGGTATGTCAAAATGCAAAAAAGCTAGACATGAAATCACTCCTAGACCACGGGAAAGAAAATAAGAGAACCAACGCTCTATTCTCATTCTCTCCGCATAATGATGAATTCAGCACGCACTAGTTGAGTCGAGTATCCATACAGCACGAGACGACACTAATTCCAACACCCATTTAAAACCACAAAACAAGTAGAAACCAAAACGAATCAAAAATTCATCCCGAAACAAAAACAAGCCCTTTCTTAAAATATTGTCCTAAAGACATATCCAATGCAAATTGTAATGACCTGCAATCAAGCTCTCACACCGCAACCTTCAGACACTATCCGAGTAGAAATTTGAGCCGCAAAATAGTTCAACACTCTCGTAAATCAAGAGTGCCATAAACTTGCTCCAGGTCAAAATTTCGTGGGATAGAAGCCAACTGTAGAATCAAATCAAATCAATAAACCAATAAGAAACAAAAAAGTGCATCCACCAATCAAACACCTAGTAAAACTTCTACTCATGAAACGAGGGCTATATCTCAGCAATTGCAATTTTCTCGGACTATACGCATCTACCTCTCAACACTCTATCCCACATAGCGAAAGAAAAACGCGAAGCCAATCCCATCCCATCCTGAGCCCATATTTTTCCGCCCTCAGTCCCGGAAAGATTTTTACAGCGAATAGCAAGAAAAACATCGTTACATGAATAAAGAAAGCATCGAGCAAAATCAAAAACAAAGATCAACAATTCTTTTTAACCCCACCGTCACACTTCCCGTTTCCATTGAGTTTGGTATCACTGCCGTGACCCGTGATGATGTAGCCTACAGGCCAGGCGAATCTCGTTCCGAGTGGTTGACCAGCTTCTTCAGAAGTGAGGTACTCGACAAGAGCGATGACTGATTGGGTAATAAGCGACATGTTTTGGAAAGGAAAAAGAGGCAGAACTTACAGATATAAGCACCCAAGCCGGTGAAAATATGCCACCATCCATGAAGCTCGAGAACGAACGAATATGGCATCCCAATAGTACGCTTAACAGCTGTCAAATGGCTGCAAAGTGCATTATCAACATTCCAAATCGCAAATCCAGTAACGAAGATCACTAACAATCATTAGCCCGAAATTCAAAAGCTCAAGGTAAAGAGACATACCACCACCCCAAGCGGTAAGAAGTTGAACATCCTTTTGCACGACGGGATCGATAACACGTGCATTAATGATAGAACGAGTTTTGATTCCCACGATTGCAATCATGATGGCGAAGATGACCGAGTGCATGATGAGCTCGTCCTTGATGCAATGCCAAGTGGAGAATGCGGTGAAAGACGCGATGAGGATTGCACCGTGGACGATGGTGTAGGTTAGAGATTTGTCGAATGTGAAGACTCGGTGGATGACGGTGGCTGTGGCTACCAACATGGAAAGATCGTCACCTACGATAGTGTTAGCTTATACTCTCGTAGAAAGCCGCTTTTTCTGTGAGTTCAATCTCCCTCCAAAACGGAGGCAGGAAAAGAAGCCCCATTCTGCATTTCTTTGCTTGTAAGAAGAAATTCCGGCAATGTGCTTAAAAGTTCTTTTCGACGAAGATGTCCCAGAAAAAAGGGCAAGGAAAGGGGGTTACATACACCACTGTGTATAATTCTTCATCGTCGCATGGAAAAGTCCCGAGCCAATTCCAACAGCCGCAATACCCATATACCCCAAATTCCTCAAAATCGCATCAGGGCGATTCTTGTTTCCCTTGATACCATGGTAGGCATAGTATACTGAACGACTTAATTAGCAAAAATCAAAAAGCCATTTGATCAAACACGATCAAGCCCATTCTTGCCAATATCCAATAACACGTGACAAATCCCCAAAAAAGAAATTCCCCCATCCCCGGCAAAAAAGAAGCAAAACGGAAATTGCTCACTGTAAATGAGATTCGTGATGGTATTCACAAACTCGGCGATATAAGTCGTGATGATATAATCCTGTCTCTCTTCATCAGTTTTTGCTACCACCTGGCACCAGAGTTGAGGAAAAGAGCCTGTGATAACAACGTACCTCTTCACAAAAACTATGATTTTCACAAAAATTAGAATTATAGATCTACAAAAGCGGGGGAAAAGGAGAATAGGGGCGAGGGGAAGGATGCTGACTTTGCCTGGGAAGTTCGAGCTTGCCAGAATGGAGGATGGGGCTCTTGTCGATAGGGGAGGGAGAAGGGCATCTTGTGGGTTGTCACCGAGGTGTTCAACGATGCCGATTCGAGGTTGCCATTGTAGTAATCCATCTTGAAATGAAGGATTTGATGGAAGTTTAGTATGCAGGAAGTGAGAGCTTCTCCTTTGGATATTTCTTTGGGAAGAAAATATAAGTTGGAGAGGGAGATGGCCAATCTTGGTCAATCGAATCAATCGAGGTAGAGCCGAGGCGTGGCTTCGTGGGGTTGACTTGGCAGGTATCAATAACGGGAACCTTGGACGGCCTGTCAAGTAAGTGACAACCGTTGGTGACTAGACTAGTAGAGACTAGAGTAACCTGGGTTTAAATACTTTCGAACTGGCTTCTCGATTTGATTGAAAGGGCTTCGTGCATCAAAGGGGGAAAATGACAGAACAGCGAATCCGAAATACCTACATACGGGTACGACACATGTTCGCTTTTTCGTCGCTTTCGTTCGGCTCCCAAGTCCCAACGATCACAACCTCAAGCTCTGATGCCTGCGATTTGCCTGCGCCTGGTTGCGCGTCAGAAGGACAAACTGGGACTCGGGTGCTCGACTTTAACTTGGATATGCAGGGTCCTGCAAGGGTGCATCCAAAAGATTTATTTTGCCCGTCACTACGCCGCTTTCAAGACCAATGGCAGGTCTGGCCGCCCGCAGAAGATCGTATGATGCCAAAAGTTGACATGCAAGAGGTCAGTTTATGGTTTGAAACGGGGACGCGCAGTGCCGTCCGACATCGAAAAGTAAATGCCCTTTGGGCTTTTCGATGTCCATGTACTCATACAAGCGACAAATTTATATTTGCCATCGTTATTGGCACAATCGCATGTGCTAGCCAAAGTATCTGCACACTGTCCTACACCAGAGATGAGCGTCCGTGATCACCGCCACGAGATGCCTAGAGAGCCTAGCTATGCAGCTAAGAATGAGTCGAGAATACCGGTAACCTTACTACGCCCGCTTGTTATCAAATATCCTAATATACTCCGTCCCTTGCCAACCAGACGCTCTAACGCCGTTTTATACCAGTCACCCTAACATTACTTCATGGATCCCCAACCCCCAAACGCATCAAAAGCACCCAATGCTCCCTGGAAACCTCTATAAGATTCCGATGTTGGTCCACAAGCACTCTCAGCTCTCGCAGATTCCGCCTTGGACAACCAACCCTCCATATTTGCTATCCTACTCACGTTCTAGATATGATTAGCGAAGAGTTGTCTAGGAGGAGAAAATCGACGAACGGTAGGATGTGTACTCAACCACGCTGGAATTTCGCCTGGATTTGCAGCTTCCATCCGCAGCCAGACACCAGGAGCTTGATTGGGGTCATAACACGCTTTGGACATCATCATAAGCCCTATATAATCTGCCTCACTTTCTTGTTTGCGGGAAGCTGGACGTGTCAAGCCCAATTCCAAAGCCAAATCTCCCAGGATACGTCCAAAACCAGCAGTAACACCCGACATGTCGAGAAAAACAAAGAACCAACGGACGGGTTCAAGCAGGACCATCTTCGACATGGATTCCGCTGCATGCCGAGCGAGATTATGTGCGATTTCGTGGCCGAGGATGGCAGCAAGACCATCGTCTGTTTGGGCGATTGGGAGGATGCCACTGAAGACAAAGACTTTACCGCCTGGGATAACGAAGGCGTTGATTTCTATTGATAGAATCAGTTCTAATAACCTGCACAGCAGCGGCATTCTTACCCTTGGATTCAATAACATGGACCTCCCAGTCCACATTCTCCAGATCACCGGCAGCTATTAGTCTTGACATGACCCTATTCACCATCTGGGACCTTCTATCGGATTTTGGCAATATTCGTCCCCCGTATTCTGCCATAACGTGTTTGTACATAACCTCCCCATGTTGCTCGACCGTCTCGTCGCTATAACAATTGAATCGGGTTCTCCCAGAAACAGGGACCACTTCTTGATGTGTATAATAGAATATGACTCCACCCCCCACCGCGACGGCGCCAAGAACATGAGTGCGAGTACTTCGTAATGTGCCAACTATTTGTTCGCCAGTGAGGAGAGGCTTCGCGCGTTGGTGGGCGTGTGGATCGTATCGAGGAGATCTCCAAGAGCTCCTTCTCCCTCCGGGTCTTCGGAATCCAGACTGGAATCGATGGGCTTGCCATTGGAGAGGACGCGGGGTTTTGGGTGATACTCGTAGGGGTTGGGATAGTTCTGCGGTCGCAAATGGAGTTGCACGATTGTAGACTCGAAATGTGCCACCAACTACTCTAGACAGCATCTTTGTCGGGGTGGTAGGCGAGTTTCCTTTCCTCCCTCGCTCAGTGCTGGCTCAACAGCTGGAGGCTGAAAGCTCGCGGAGAGAGAGTTGCGGCTCGGCCCTCAACCGGGCACTCGGGCCGGTGTCAATAAACAATGACGTAGAGCTCTGTATCAAAGCCCCTCCACCCCACCCTCATACGATACATCAACAGCTTCTTTCTAACAAAGCATTCAAGTACAGTACTCGCAGACACGCAAACAAAATGATGCAACTAGGACAAACTGCCGCCGCCATTACCAAGGGGCTGGCCAAAAACACGCACCCACTCACTGCCAAATGGAACCGCATCGATGCTCCCCCGCTTCCGCGTTCATCCCACACTCTCTCAGTCATTGCCGGACGAGCATACATCTTTGGAGGCGAAATCAACCCCCGAGAGCCCGTTGACAATGATATGCACATTATAACTTTACCCTCAGGCACCGTTACTTCGGCTGACTATCGCGCCATTCCAGCCAAACCAGAGGTCGCTGGTGGCGAGGTTCCAGAAAAGAGAGTGGGACAAACAGCAGCAGTTATTGGCGAACGTATCTTCATATTTGGTGGTAGAGGTGGAAAGGACATGAAGCCACTGGAGGAGAATGGTCGTGTTTGGATTTACAACACCAGAGTCGATGCTTGGACATATCTGGACCCTTTACCCAATACGCCCTTCCCCGCAGCACGATCCTACCATTCCAGTGTTGCAATTGAGAAACCACAACCAGGCAACATGAAGAGCGTCTCGGTCGACAATGCCACTGAGTCACCAGCGCCTGGCAAAATCGCAGAGTCGGCACAGACAGATGAGCAAGAAGGCGGTTATGGAACCCTCTTCATCCACGCTGGTTGTCCTACATCAGGCCGAACGAACGATTTATGGGGGTTCGATGTGCGAAGTCGGACATGGAAGGAATTCCCAGCTGGCCCAGGAAAACCACGTGGTGGCACCGCTCTGGCAGTCTCGAAACAACGTATATACCGATATGGCGGATTTAATGGTGTTGGCGAAGAAGGTGGGGAATTGAACTTTTTGGAATTAGGCTTGGATCAATTCAGCAACATAGCCGGAGTTGAGGATGCGGCCGTGGTTGCAAAAGGAGAATGGCAAACTTTGAATTTCAAAGAGGAGTGTATGCAATACCCTGGAGAGAGAAGTGTAGCTGGTCTACAAACGATTACAACGGGAATGGGCCGGGAATACCTCATTCTTCTGATGGGAGAGAGAGACCCAAGTTCTGATGGACATAATGGAGCTGGCAAGTTTTGGGGAGATATTTGGGCTTTTCAATGTCCTCCACAAGGTATGACTGGAGCGAGCTTCAAAGACGCTACATGGCAGGCTCTTGGAAGAGAGACTGGTGAGGGACTTTGGAGTCAAGTTGCCGTGTCTGATTCGGAGGGAGTCGAGGGAGAGGACATCCACAAATTGATCCCCGGAGAAAGAGGCTGGTTTCCAAGCTCGACTTTGGGAGACATTGATGTATCGAGCGTCATTCTCTGGGGCGGATTAAATGGCAAGAATGAGCGAGAGGATAATGGTTGGATTTTGACCTTTGTATGAGGGTGTTGATCTGCTACTACGCTTTTTCGCTCTTCAATCCTCACAATAGTACGCGAGTTGATCTCCAGAAATTAGCAATTAGAAGGTTTCAGAACTTCTAACTTGTTTGCATAATACATGATTGTAATAATTGGTGGCCATGAGAAATTATGAGCCATTATGAGTCAATTGGGAATTTTAGTGCCCACCTTCCCTATTCAGATTGCTCCTCCACAACTGCGCCGCAACCTGTCCTGTGGGTGCTTGAAACTCTTCACAACACAACCTTATATGTACAGATGCTCATGTATATATGTATATAAGTTCTCTTCATATTATCTTAGAAGTACAGAAGTCTATTTCTCTTGCCCACCTTGCTCCGTCTTTCTTATTTGTATCTCTTTTTTGGTTGATTGATCTCACAAAATGACAGGTCTCCCGACCTTCGATGTTCAGGTCTTGTCTTCGACAAAAATCTTCCCAGAATCTCCACCCGGAGAGCTAACTACAATTCCTCTATCCATAATAGACAGTACTGTCTCTTGGTTCTCTCGTTGCGCGGCAATCTGGTATTTCGACCCTCCAACTGATTCCACTAAGTCGAATCCCCTTTCCTCCTACTATCTTCAAACAGCTCTCTCCAAAACGCTGAATTCCTACCCTCAATGGTGCGGCCGTCTCACTTATGCTACCTATAAACTAGATTCTGGACACACCCATCGATACAGAAGAGTCCAAGTGACTTACAATGCACCGACGGATGTGGGGGTTCCATTCGTCAATGCCATATCACCCAAAAACCTCTCGGATTTCCTTCCAGACAACGAATCCCGGAAGACATCGATAAAGGCATGGGATGGCTCCCAACTCGCATCCAAGGATCTCTATCCGACAACCGTAATGTCCCTGAACAACGAACGGGTCCCCCCTGACGCGCCGAATCTTGTCGTTCAACTCACGACATTTGCCTGCGGTAGTTCTGCATTATCCATTAGCATCACTCATGGGTTGGCAGATGCCCAATCCCTCTCTCAGTTTGCCAAGGACTATTCATCCATATCATCCGCCTTAAGTTCTTCGAACTCTCTGCCAATTTTGGCACCTATTTTTGACCCAGGTCTTCTTGATGCCTACGCAGCGGGAGATATCGATGCAGAGAAGCCAGACCCAGCCATACAAAAGCAGGCTCGTCGACTTCCACTGCACAGATACGATAATTATATCGGTACCCCGCAGGCAAAATTACCCGCCGACTTGGGCACCGTTGCCCACCTACCCCTCTCCCCAAGCACTCCGATTCCTTGGGCAGAGTGGGACTTTAATTCGCCGGTTACTCATCGAGTCTTTCACTTTTCCGCCGCTGAACTTACCAAGATCTATACCCTTGCGAGTTCATCTACAACCATTGAAGCTACCAGGATATCCAAGCTCGATGCTTTGCTGTCTCACATATGGACCCTGATCAACACCGCTAGAAAGCTTCCACCACAGACTACAACTTATCTTGACCTATCGCTTGGCCTCCGTCCTCGTGTTGAGCCTCCTCTGCCGCCCTCATTTTTGGGAAGCCCTATCATTTCGGCAGCTGTTGCCATGTCTACCCCGGCAATCTTGGACGTGGCTCAGTCTCTCTCGGAAACAGCTGCGAAAATACGCAGTTCGCTACATGAATTTACACCTTCGGCCATTGCGGCAATTCTACACGACTCTGCTTTCGAAGTCTCGCCTCAGCGATTATGGCGATGCTTCCTGGGAAAAAGGCATGTATTGCTGACACCTTGGCTTCACTTAGGGCTGGATGAGGTGGACTTTGGGGGTCCAGCCAAAGGCGCTGGGAAGTTAAAACATGTTGCTCCTATCATGCCTAGTTGCGATGGGCTCGTCGATGTTTTGGAGAGTGTTGGTGAAAGTCAGGCTGGACATTGGAGCCGAAATGGTGTGGACGTCAACATATATCTAGAGGCGAAAGCCATGGATAACTTGTTGGCTGACAAGACCTTATGGGATGCTGGCTCGGGCTGATGCTGCAAAGAATGGAAATATATACCCAACAAGTACTGTGTACCATGGCACGGAAGCTGATTTTCAAGATGGATTCCATCACAAGTTGGGAGATTGTTGTACACGTGTGGTGCGTGTTTGAGGAAGCGTTCTGCGATTTGCTCCTTCGTGCAATGAAACGTGGATTGGAATCTGCAACGTGCTCCTCAAGGTCACCCGCTGTCTTCTTTTCTTCTCTCTTATTTCCGAATGCAGTCGGACATAGTGGATTCCGAGACGCCAACGTAACAGTTCAGACAACAATGTAGCAAGTGTTCATGTGACCTTCACCACTTCGGTGTTCGAATCGGTCCTTCTAGAACTCTTGGGAGGAATGGATTTACAGAGGAAGCGTACTTGGGAAGTTGATTTAATGCACTGCTAGCTAGTTGGAATCTATGGGACGAGGCTCACTTTCTTGGCTAGATTGGAATGAATTAGCAAGTCTGCACTTGTTCTGCAGATGGCTTGGTATCTTTCTTACATTTATCACTTCTAAAACTTTTCTGCTTCATTCTTCTTTCGGTGTTGTCAGAGGCTGGCCAGACGTGGGCGGCTCGGAGGCCTGCGTTACAGTAGGCCCGGCCCAGGCCTTTATTAAACTTCCCAAAAGTTTGGTTGACTTTATGTTCTCGCAGTAGTTTCCAGCTAAAGCAGGATATACTTCGAAGTCAAAGAAACAAACTTCAGTACCTCAAGTCATGGTTGAGACCATCACGCTTTTTTGCGCGCTCAACGGTTGGGTTGTACTCTTTTTGCGCATGCCAAAGCGTATTCCTCGTTTTATAACCAACCCCAAACGGGAGTCTTAGCGCTCGATGGGGACCCTTTAACCTTATTTCTTAGCCATCGGCTCCGATTCTGCTTGTGGGACATTCTTACTAATTGCCAATACTCAACGGTGTGGACTCGGCTCCACGTCCTAGAAAAAAGCATTTGCTTTTCGCTTGAGCTCACCACCAAAAAACGCCCAGCGGACTGTTATTTCTCGGACATGGAGCTCGATAGAGTTGAACATTCGTCGTGTTCGTTGGTTGAATCATTTCGAAGCAAACTCAGTACATTTTTAGTAGAACTCTTTTTCGTTCATCATGTTTCTGCTCAAAAGAATATTACCAAGTACCCAAAGGACTTCGTTGATAGAAGATGAGATATTGCAAATTGATGACAGGGCCCTGAGAGGCCAACCGCTGAGATTCGCGAGTACGACCATCTCACCAGGGGATCTATGTCTAGCTCGTCTCCCACGGCATCTATATTAGGCAACCGTAAAAGATCACGGTTCTTCTAATGACTGGCCCCATTAC
>LLCD01000666.1:0-15875 GCA_001414355.1 Hymenoscyphus salicellus
GTTCAGTGCATAATTCTCCATGAAGAGCAGCAATCAAATCAGCGAGTACAAATCATCCCCTGTCGCCACTCCATGTTGTCATATATGCATATGCCAAACATTTCCCCATGAATTCTCCTAATGGAATAACCGGCTTTGCTGTTGAAGGAGGCACAAAATGGGGAGATCACGGCGGAAGCTTGCGTTGCCATGAAATAAATGCGTCTATGCCGTGACAGTATCAAAAAGGGTAGCCGGAGAAAACCCCGCCTACCCTCTTAATCTTCATCAGCGCCACCACCTACCGAGGGAGTAACGATAGCAGCAAGTGACCGGTGGCAGGTAACTCCAGGTCAACGACATCAAAAATGATCGATCATCCGTGACTCCAAAGGGTGCCTCCGCTCCGATGCAGGAGACCGGCGAGAAGAACACAGCAGTTGGCAACAGCAGGACGAGTAACGAGAGTAAGAGAGTTGAAACATGGCTATTTCCTCGAGATTCGGATGGACACATACATGATCTGTTACACCAGTCAGATGAGGGCAAACAAAGGCTTGAAGGTGCATGAAACGAGACGGAAAATCAGGAGGGGAGGGAGGGGAGGGAAAACGATGCAGTTCCGGGGGAACTGGTTGGTAGGAAATGAGAGCAAACACAGCCAACCAAGTGCAGCACGGCGAATACTTTGGTGATCCTTAATGCAGTGTAGCCAACGCAACGCTAGTCAAGAAGGAAAGCCGACCACCTCAACCAGCCAGCCGGGGAGGGAGCCTCTCCCCACCATCCTGGGAAGGTTGATGGAGACGGGCAAAGCCGTGAATGCTCTCATCTGCTGGCATCAGCCCTCATCTCAGTTGTAATTGAACTGTTATTGGGATGAGGATGAGGATGAGGATGAGGATGAGGAAGATAGCTGACACCGAGGAGGAAGTCCAAAGTCCAAGTCCAAAGTACTCGGTACGGAGGCCACCTCCTGATTTCTGAAGACGGGACCTGACGTGAGAGCGTTTCTACCGCGCTGCACTGCGTAATCTCAGCTTCAGTATTGGCCCTATATTTTTAGTGAGGTTCTGGGACCCCATTTTGGGCTCAAATAGGCCTCACTGGACCCCGATTTGGACGGGTGAATCTTCAGTGCCACGCTGAGTGTCTGGTCTGGAGGTGCCGGAAGAAAAGTGGTGGACGCCGTCTCATGCCTTTATCACTGTAATTGGCGGGTTTGGCGGGTTTGGCGGCGCAAGTCAAGAACCGCTCTCGTTTGCAGGGAAGGCTTTCGTACGCAGCCTTTGCCTAGCAGGGAATGCTGGCACATGGGCTTTGTTATCAGGGGATTTGTTCTGCTGTCACTCCCTCAAGACCCTCAAGACCCTTCAGACCCTTCAGACCCTTCAGACCCCCTTCAGACCCCCTTCAGACCCTTCAGGCTGAATCGAATCTCCATGACTTGCCCCCAAGAACCCCCCCAACTGTTATTCACTGGGCCGGACCCGTTGGTTGTCTGAGGGAGAAATGACTTGGGTGCCCAAGAGATGATGATATGACCCCAGTGAAGACCTACCAATATGGCACCGGCAGGCTTTAACCCAGTCTGGAGTGCCGACCATACTTAGAGTACAGGCTCTATAATATCACCCGCTGGCTCGTCACCCGCGCGAGCCAACCGTTCGTTCGTGGCTTGACTTTTATGTACTTGTGCTTGCCTCCTTCTCCCTGAAGAATTTCTACCACCAACTTTGCAATACTACAATACTACAACACCACCTCGTGCTCTCCTCCACCCCCGATCTCTCCTCTCTCCTCTCTCCTCTCTCGAGCAAATGGAGTTTCACAACCGACGTTTCCTCCCGCGGCCTTCATAACACCCTCCCCCACTTTATTCCACCGCGGTATCGCTATCCTCGCCATCCTCGCTATCCTCGCCCTCGCTGGATATTGATTAGAACACACAACTGCCACCGCACTCCCAGGAATCTTCTATTGCAAATCGCTGTACCAATTCGAATTGGCATTCGTAATCCCCAAGTCAATTCCCCTACATTTTCGGTGATTCCGGCTTCATTCTTCACGCTTCATTTCCTGTAAGCGCCCCGAGGCTGAACGATAGCCCTGCCAGTCCAGCAGCACTCAAGAACGTCAAGAAACCACCACCACCACCACCACCAACATGGAACCCGTGCCAGAAACAGAGAGGATGGAGGCATTCAGATCATCTCCAGTTCCTAGCCTGAGACTGCAGGATTCTGCACTTCACGAATATAGAAACACGAATCCAGAAACGAACAAGAAACCCCCTACTATCCGCAGATCTACAGAACCAACCCCTCAGTCCGCGCCTCGTTCGCCCATATCCTCACCACCTTTACAATATCGACCACGAAACACCTCACCTTATGCCCGAGGCCATTTACGGTCGAAATCCTCGGCCAGTGCTCTGGCACCAGCAATGTCGAGAGCCCAGAGTTTACCTGGCTTCAATGCCGCCGGTCACCTACTCATTTCACCACAACGCCCATCCAGTCCACTTGGCTCGCCCAGTCGGGTTCGCACACCAAGAAAACCAGCAGACGAGGTATTTCCTGGTTTGCCTAGTCGAATGAGGGATATCAGCGAGATGGGAGATACAGAAACCACGGACCATACGCCACGAGCTACAGAACGAAGCGGTTCACCAATATTAGGACTACCCCACTCCGCCAGCTTCCCGCGAACTCGAAGACCATCCTCCCCACTTCGATTCATTGCCTCACAGAACGCTACTGCCAATAGTACAGCCCCTACTACGCCATCCTCAGTAACCTCGTCTCCTTCCTACCAGTATTCCCGATTCAACGATTCATTTCTTGGGAGTAATACTTATTCCGGTTCATTCAGTTACCCCGGATCTTTCGCATCATCCTCGGTTCCTTCCACACCCACCTCGATTAGATCCCGAAGTCCTAGCATATCCAGTTTGGAAACGATTCCAGATTCTCCTGATGCAGAGGAAGCTGCGTTGGAGGCCGAACGAATAGCTCAACTCAAAGCTGCTGCTGATGCAGAAGATGCTGGGGAGGACAATAAGGATAATCGAAACTTGGATGGCCCAGGGGGTCGAGGGAGAACATTGGGTGCTGGTTTTGGTGCACGGGATAAACGAAAGAGATGGAGTGTGTGTGGCGCCGAAAGGAGGGGTGATTTGAATCTGGACACTATCTGGGAGGATTAGTTTATGAACGAGTATTGCGATTGGGAGATTGGACATCTCAATCAATGAATGCTTATGCTGGCTAAAGCTTGTTCGACAAGCTTGATTTACAAACTCAATGACGAGTTTGCATGGTGGAATTCGAAGACTTCGTTTTTGTCTGGATTCCCCGAGGGAATTTAGTAGTGGGCAACACCTGAATTACCCTTTTTATTTTCATGTCAATTATTGTACAAATACCAATACCCTGGGCGTGCATTTTTCGATTGTTCGATCATTACTTGGCATTCGCGCGTGGAGCAAATTGGGAGGATGCGAAAGGGATCACATTTTTGATACCCAAAATGTACATGATAAAGGGAGAGATGTTACCTTCCCAATAGATTGATGGCAATCAATAACCATGTTTCCTGCGAGGAATACAATACACATGGGGTATGTATGTGTTCGCCCTACTTGTGATATTCAATGTCTCGCTTGCCTTGGAACAAGTATTTCTTCCCCCTTGTGTCTGTTAAAAGTTACCCCTCGGTAGAAAAACACCGAGACCTCCTCTTGAAATTTTGTTTATAAATGTAGATAGATTTCCTTTCAAATGTATTCTTGTTCATTACAGCTTCATAGTCTTCTCTTCTCAAATTGTTCATATTCCCAATTCTCTTTGACTGTCTTTACCAAAACCTGGCGCACTCTCTCCGCCCAGTATGCACTTCACCAATCTCATTGGGGCAGCGTTGCTGTCCAGCACCGCTCTTGCAATTCCTCAAGTTATGGACAGGAGATCTGAAGATGTATGCGCTTTCCCTGGACTTCCAATTATTTTCACTGGCAGAAATATAGAGTCCTTACGGATCTTTCCAAAGACTCCGGCTTCATGACAATCATCCTAGACATAACCATCAAGATGCACCTGCTATGACAACAATAGAATCAAGCTTCGACCCAACTTCTACCATCGAATCTACTTCTCTTTTCTCTTGAATCAACTTCGACACTGGCCTCGGAACCATCTTCTACACTGACTTCGGAATCGGGCACGCAATCAAGCACAAGCAGTTTTTTATCTTCCTCCTTGAGCTCTATCGAAGGATTGACAACTTCATTGCTACCTGGTACACTGACGAATTCGAGCTCAACAAGCACTCTAGAACCGACGACGACGACATGGAAACAAGCACCACTTCTCTATTTACGACCACGACGCCAACCACTTCTCCAGCTTGTTCTCTCAGCGTATCGACGAGTATCATCACTATTACCCAGGAAATCACGAGTATAGTTACTGCGATGCCGAGGTTTACTTTTACGAATAGTAGTTCGAGTGCTTTGGCTCAAAATAGCACCACTTTTACGGGATTTAATTCGACGACTTCTTCTGGGTTCTTAACGACGACCTCTGAGACTTTTGTGCCGACTTCGAGTAGTTTTACGGGGAGTGGAACGAGTTCGTCTGTGGAGAGTGCTAGTAAGGAAAGCTCCTCCAGCTTTTCGGATATCTCGACTTCTTCCTCCTCTGTCTCTTCATCAGTAACATATACGCTGTTAACCTCGACGCTCTCAACCTCGACAATCTCACTCACCTCCTCCACCGAAACACCATCCACAACCCTATCCACCGCGTCCTCCACAGAAATCCCCTTGACCACCCTCTCTACCTCCACCTCCTCCACAATAGATACAGCCACCCTCCTCCCCTCTCCACCCTTTTAGTACACCCCTCATAACAGGAACCATGACAGGCACACCGCCCTCGAGAACCGCGAACCCGAAAGTGTTGCATTGCGGTTTACACGGATTGCCGATTGGGGATTACTTCCTTGCCGGGTTTGATCAGGAGAAGAAGGGGGTGGAACTTACTGTGGGGAAGTGTTTTGAGTATTGTAATGTAAGCTTTCACCCTACCTAATCGCTTTGGGCGATCGGTCTTGTTTTTGTTTTCGCTTTTTCCTCTCTCTTCTCGTTTCTCAGACACACATATACACACCACATACATATGCACGAAAAGAGTAAGATACGTATAGGTTAAAGGAAAATGCTAACGAGAAAAAAACAGTCAATCTGGGGTGTAGACATGGGCTGTGAATCCTACCAATTCTACCCCGAGGAGGGAACTGGTGCGCTGAGACGCGATCTTTATGGTGGGAGTGTGGCGGATGGTTTGGGTAGTGTGAATCCTTATGTGCCAAATGTGTGGTATGATTTAGGGTGTGGGGTTCCTGCTGCTTAACCCCTTCTTTCACCTTGATCGTATCGAGCGTAAGAGTAAGAGAGAGTGGTGGTTAGTAGTGAGAGAGTGAGAAGAGTCGTAAGGGGTTGAGGTGGATAAGAGCTGGATTAGAGGAGAGTTAGATGAGAAATGGTGGAAGGTCGCAGAAAACAAGGAGGACGAGAGTTTGAATGCAAAGAAGTTTGGAAGGGACGGAGTATGGAGCAAGTTGTTGGGAGTATAGCACTTGTATCTTTTCTTCGTTTTCTTTTCTCCTTTTTTTTTTGGTTAGATAGATTTTTAGGGACCGCTTGTGTTTGTATTTTTTCTCCTGTTGATTAGAGATTACTAGATCCCTTTTCCTTTCTTTGGAATATATATTTTGACTTGTTTGGCTTGCTATCTACTTGCGTTTACCTTGGTGAGATTTTGAATTTGGACATTTGAGGCTTTGCAGTAGAAGGCGGAAAGAGGGGTGAGCGGAATGGGTTGGTTTGTTGGGGGATCGAGTGGAATGTTTTTCCTTTTTCATGTGAGGTTGAAGCGATGCTTTGGCGTGGGGGTCTCTCGGTGGACAAGATAAGTGGGCAGTAAATAGGGATAGCCTGCAACGCTACAGATCAACGCAAACCAGATAAAAACCTCATACCCTTGATCATATTGTTAACTAGCACACTCCACATCTACTTGTATTTTCCTTGCATTCTTGCAATGTTTTTTGGGTCGAGTTAATCCAGCTTGCGGGTTTTCGTGGGGTGGCTAATTACTGCCTTTTATCTTGTCCACCTGGAGGGCATGTAGGTATCGTTGTTAGGGTGTCAGCACACAGTGGGTTTCTATCTTGAAATTAGGACGCGCTATAGTTGGATTTTGGAACTTGCGGAGTATGAGTTGGCGACATTACAATCTGCCCTTCTCTTGCGAGGAAACACTTCTCCTAGACTGTTGCGATCACAGTAGCTTATATTGAGAGCAAAATAGGTGAGCAAAGTAATGTTAAAATGGATGCTTAATTCCTCTAGAATAATCGAAGGGAGCATGGGACTTTATACCCCATGCTTCTCGCTTAGTAAGTTGGCTGATCAGGTGATCAGTCATCTGAGGCTCTTTGGTCCCGTGACATAGACATTAAGAATAATTTATAATATTAAGCGAAATATTTGAAGCAAACTTCTTTCATTGTCTGAAACATCTAGGTTAATAGTCTGAGACTGTGTGAGTTTGAATAGCGGCATTTAAGTTCTACTCTGTGTTGCTGGGAGGAGTATTTAATTTTAGAGCATAGTTGGAGGGGGGGATACAATCTAAAGTTAGCTCCTACCTGGTTTATCAAGAGGCGTTGAAAAATTTGATGAGAGCGTTGTTCCATAATTAAAAGACTCTAGATTAGTAGAAGCTGTTGAGTTTGGTTATTCTGTGGATGTCTGGGACTTGAGATCAGTGGCAATTGCATAGGGGGATGGTCTTATAGTTTTAGCAATTGGAGGCTTGCGCTTTTGAGAAGGGTATTCATTGAACATAGATATCAAAGAATGCTAAGAACAAGTAGAGTAGACAGAGCTCAATTGTTGTACAGAGCCCAAGCGCAAAGGCGATTCACTGGCCAGGCACATTCATAAAGTTTTGTTGAATATCGCGTGCTTAACACCCTGAAGCTACAATGACATTCCGAAACACAAGCCTGAACAAATATAATACCCTTTCTTATTTCCTAGCGATGAAAGTTGCGTTGCCTATCTCACTTAACGTATGAGAACCTTGAGTGAATGAGTGAATAAAACATCTCCCATGTTAAGCGGGAAAGCCCTTGGCTACTTTTACCCTTAAAATTCCGAACCCTTCTGACCTAATTAAAGCTTCGTGCTCAGTTAGGGCTATCAGGCTAATCTTCGGCAGGCAACAAGAGGCAGATTACGTTATGGAAGTGTTCAAGTACCGCCGATCTTTTGCAAACTTCCTCAAACCAACAACAGCAACACACCGCAGGCCATCACGGAGAACTTCAGGATGGCGAACACAACGATGGAAAAGAAGGCTGTCACCATTGCGAAGAAGATCAAAAAACAACCAAATACCAAGATCTACAAGCACAGTATCGAATATGGCCGGTTCAATCAGTTCAAGGTGGGCTTCAGATCGGCTTCACCATTAACGTGCAACACATTAACCACCCAACAGACCCCAGAGTTTGAGATCCAGACTGGCAAGTACAAGGCAAAGAACGGATCTTTTCCTACTGCAATGAATGCTCAAGCTCTTGTGCCTGCGACTGGTCTCTACGTAAGTGCTCTTGCGCCCTCTCACCTTTGCATGTTAACTTTGTAACTGACTAACACTTCTATCTAGTCCCCCGAATGGACCCAAAACATTGCGAAAAATACTGGCCCCTTGTATGACACCCTCAGCCTTGACCTCCGATTAAAGATAGAAGAGAGAAGGATACGGTGTATATATTAGTGTAGATTGTGGTAGAGCAGTGCATAAGAGAGTGAGTGGACATATCTGCCTAACATTGACGCATTGAAACACTTTGACAAGTATACAGATAAGAAGGGGTACGTTCGTCATATTGGTGGTCGCAATGGTCCAGAAGAGGAAAATGGCATCGCAAGACTCGGAAAGCGTGAGTTATCTTCCCTCTCTAGATTCCGGTGTTCATGCACCTTTTTGTTGGAGATTTAGGTTGTTATGCTAACTTGCGCCTCCAGAGCTGAACAATTTGTACCTCATCTGCAAGCAAGCCTACCTTGAAATTCATGGCTCGGGTCTCTTCTATCGCCATAAGACCTTTGCTTTCACCAGCGCCGGTACATTGATGGATGTAAGTACCATACACTCTCTGCTGCTCCATCAGTAGTAACTGACACAATCAAACAGTACCTCTCGGTCATCAGCCCTGTTTCAAGAAATGCCATTACCATTGTCGAGCTCCGATTTCAAGTCCAAAATAACGCCACATTCGCGACCAAACTCACCTTCCCGATGCTGAACAGCATGGAGTCGTTACAAAGTTTATCGCTCCAACTCAATAGTTACCCCGTCTACAACGAGACCGAGAAACTTATCAAGCAACTCACGACGCACAAGGGATTGAAAAATCTCAAGGGGCTCAAACACTTCATGATTAGTTGCACTTTGAGGATGCCCCCCTGTACACAAGATCAACAGACACGACTGGATGAGCTTTTGAATGTTATCAATCGTGACAATGCGCTCAGATATGCGGAAGTTTGAAGGGAACACAGCTGGGATAAGAATGGAGGCAGATTTCCTTGGGTTTCTACGATGTTTGCATTGGGGCCTTCTGTGCAGAAATGTTAACGAGGAAACGTCAATAGGGAGCTACAGGATTGTGAATTACCAGATTGTACATATTACTGCGGAACTTTAGGGTCAGCAAATAGGAATCATGTTACATGGAAATGCAACACACTATTCGTTGACTAATGAGATTTGTAATTTTGCCGTGATTTTCTACTCTTTCGGACGCGAATTATGACAAGCATGCCGAGCTCTGAGGTTTAGCAAAGCATTTTGAAGATGTATTTGGGATATTATCTTCAGGAATGGGGAGCCAGCAATTTAAGCAGGGAATCAAGCACGGATAGAAATGACATTACATTTAAACACTCTAAACTGCCTCTTTGACGACCTCTCAACCCCGGTACGCTACTTACCTTCTAAAGTTCTTGAATTAAATCCGTAAGTAGAGTTGTAAAACTCTATTATTCTGGTTGAATAATATAATAAAAACTCTCAAATAATAATTCAGACATAGACTATTAGACTCCAGATTCTTTTCTATAATTCTATAAATGGATTTATCTAATCTGGTTTTTAAATAGTAGTGGACTAGAAAATTTAATTACTTCAAAATTAGAAACAACAGGTATTAATACAAAATAGTTAACGAGTAAGTTTATCTTTTTGAGTTTTCTAAAAGAGATAACAGAATAAAGATGTAGATATTCAGTAAGAATGTATTCTAAGAACTTCTACTAGCTTAGTAGAATAATAAAAATAAACAAGCCGTTCGGCAGTAAGTGTTTCGAGAGAAGAAGTATATTTCGAACATTTCTAAACCTAACGAGTGTTAACATCCGCAAGTAAGTCAAGAATCAGACAGACTTAAGGAATCATTTAAAATCAAACGAGTATCAACATTCGTAAGTAAGGTAAGTATACGAGAAATGAATGTTCTAGAGTTAAACGAAGCTTAACATCTATAATTGACTCAGATATTCAACCACAAGTTACGTTCACTCTGCCCTCTCAAGCGTTCAACTAAGACTAGTCTAAATTATGTGATAAGACTTGAAGAGTTAAATTCTTGCTGCCTTTATTATTCCAGAAGAACAGGGTAATCTGGAGAGGGGCAAGCGGATTTTGCAAACTTGTCGAATTCCTGAATCCCCGGTAGAAGCCTTCTTCTATCTCCGAAAAACAATTGAAGTAAGAATATTTAGGTCTCAAGGTGAGCTATCATTAGCCCCACGCTCTAATTGACTCAACTTTAAGCAAGGTGGATTTCATGTTGTCTCAATCCCTTCTCTTTACCACGACCCAGCTTGCGTTCTGACTTTGGGATTATTAAAAAGTGTCATAAAACGATATACAAGGATATGATCAAAATTTATTCTTAGACGAGTCTCATGAAAGACTAAAATGACCAACACGTGTTTTTTGAGTCTGAGAACGTGGTATGTGATGAAAGGGAACCGAGAAAGATACAGTAACTTTATGTCTGTCTGATTCTATGGTATAAGCCATAGGCTGTGACAACATAAAGGATGGAAGAATAAAACAACGTGACAGTAAATATCAAAACAATCTGTCCGAGCATCAGCAAGACCCATGTCATCAAATAACTTTACTCACTTTGATACTATTCCAACTCCAGTCTCGCTTAATCTCACTCCAAACCAGAACTCCCAACCCCACAGCAAACATCACGATACTGAAGTTGACCAATGATAATGGAGTCTGCCAGACAACCAATTGCAGTTTCCTTGGCTTCCACACTCCATTTCTCTCTTTTCCCAAAACTTCCCGGATTTTCCGTAAGCCTTCGGGATGACTGCTGAGTCGACTCAGAGCGACGGCTTGTTGAGCTGATGCCGCAATAGAAGTAAGTGCCAGTACCAGGGCACTGTACCACACCGCTCGAACAGTTGATTGGCTTGAGTCGTCTGTGGCCGTGAGAGCAGGCCAGGTATACGATGTTGCAATGACACCTCCAAATAACGCGCTCTGTTGACAGCAAGAGGTGAAATGTAAGCCGCCAAACTACTTACTGTATGGATAATGACATACAGTAATACATATAGTGCTCAATTGAGATTGCGTCGTATCTCGCCAGACTGCCGTCAGCCGATCCTTCTCTCTCTCATCTTCTTCGTTGAGCAATCTTTGAATTGGGTCTGAACAGGCAACCCAAGCCGCAACGTGGAAGGGCAAAATATTTTTGGTCAGTGTTAGAAACACATTTCCGACCTGTCTTCTTTTAGACATGGTGACACGTCGATAGCGAGGGGTCAAAATGTGTGAGAACTAGATCTGAGGAACGCAGAACATTTGAAGCATCAATGACGACTTAATAAACTGACACGGCTGCTGAGTGAACAGATGACAGAGTATAGTCTTAACTTGAAACGTGTCTTCTTCGAAAGTTCATATAAACGTTACACAGGTTATGTAGGTCTCACCGACTCGCCATAAATAAGTTCTTTTTCAAGGTGTGAGTGACCAGAGTGCCACTTACATCAGTCAAAAAGACCGAAGTAGTGCCATTCAAAGATTTTTTCCAGATTGGAATAGTATTCCGTGTTTTAGAATCGAAGCTTTTATAGTAGTAGCACTGCTGACAGCTACCTAGCCTTCGCTTTCGGTAATTATTTGGGTCTGTTTTGAAGATTACATACTGGAAACACAATAAGCACTATGGACAGTTCGGATAAGACATGGATAATAAGCACAATATATGCAAGAAAAGTTTATTTCAATGTCACGGGGAGAGATATAATGAGCGCGAAAAACCAGGGGGTTCGCCCTAAATATTCTAAATACACGAATTGAATTTCAAAAAATAAAAAGTAACCATCCCATATTCCAGCTCCTCAGTAATGGAAAGAGAGCCCGTAATCCCGAGTAAGAAAAAAGAACCCCATTTTTGGATCAGAGAGATATGGTAAGGCGAGCAAAAAGACAGCTCGCGGAACTGCCATGAATGTACAAAAAGATGCAGTCGGCCTAGAATTGAAAATTGAACCCCTCCTTATGTACCGTATGTACAAGGCCTATGAACAGACAGCCAACTCATGAAGAGCTGCTGCTATCGATGTGAAATATAGTGATCCGACTTGTCGTGCGATTGTTGACCGGGTTGGCGGGCGAAGTTGAATCGAGAAAGGAAAATATGAGAGAACTCTTAGATACAGACCGAAAAGTGCAAGAACGCCGAGCGAATTATATTCGAAAAGTCGTGATTGTTGATGGCTGTTTATGCGAGGATGGAGCGGGCGACGTTCTCGAAGGCGTGAAGATCACGTCTGGCCTGCCAGCAAATTTCTCCAGGACGTGTGCATGGCTCTGGGTTGGCAGCTGCCTCAGCAAGAGCTTCGGCGGCACGCTTAACCTTCCAGCAAGACTGTCCAACGTAGCGACATGCCTCAGCATCCGCCTCGGCCTCATCCTCTGGGTTTGCATCACGCTTCGTCTTCCCGTCCTCTGCCTCTCTCTTGACCTTCTTCTCAGCTTCTTGTGCATCAACTAGAAAATTATTAGCGGGTCTCATAAAGCTAGGATATGGGAAATGTAAACTAACTATCTGGGTTGCGAAGCTTGAGCTTGGACAGGAACTCCTCTCCATCTGGGGAAGCAGCAGCTACTGCCTCAGCAATTGTAAGAGCGTCTCGCTTGGCGTTGTAGCAAGCTCCTCCGACAAGATCACATCGTGCGTTGAGTTGCTCGGTTGGCTCAGCGAAGGCTTCGGCAACTGCCTCAGCAGCTCTCTTGACCTTCCAGCAAGACTGTCCAACGTAGCGACATGCCTCAGCATCCGCCTCTCTTTTAGCCTTCCAGCATCCTTGTCCAACGTAGCGACATGCCTCAGCCTCAGCCTCAGCCTCAGCGGCTCTCTTGGACTTCCAGCATGATTGTCCAACGTAGCGACATGCTTCTGGTTCTGGTTCTGCCTCAGCCTCAGCGGCTCTCTTCACTTTCCAGCATCCTTGTCCAACGTAGCGACATGCCTCAGGATTTGCGAGCGCATCAGCTGTACGCTTGGCTTTCCAGCAGGATTGTCCAACGTAGCGGCATGCTTCTGCTTCAGCGAGAGCTTCAGGAGTGGCAGCTCGTTTGGCGTTATGGCAAGCTCCTCCGACGCTGTAACATGCCTCTGCCTCGGCGACGGCAGCAGCAAATTGGTCGGGGTTGACGGTTGGTGTGGCACTAACGGAAGTAGCCGCAAGAATAAGGGCGCATATAGTGTTTGTGAGCCTCATTATTGGAGATTATTGACTATTTATTTGCGGTACGGGTTTGTATGTTGTTGTGTGTGGGTATTTGCGAGTGTAAAGTTGTGAAGAAAGTTATTTGATTGATGGTGGGATGAGAAATTTGGAACATGATGAACAACTCGAGGTCTTATAGATTTTCGGATTAGTTCTGTTTTCTTGTTCTCAATAGTAGTGATCTAGAGTGTTGTGGCGATGGGCAAAGGGCACAAAGCTTTTTGGTTGCTATTGAGAACCGTATTCGGCAATGCCATCTCCACCACCACCACCACCACAAAGATTAAGGTACACCGTAACTTGCCACCAGAACACTTGAACTGCAGAAACACGAAGGAATAATCTCATAGAGGGTTGAACAATCGGGGTAGTGCTGAGTTGTGATTTGAGGAATATTGTTATATTTGATTCGGATACATGTCGACTCGAATCATGATGAAACCCCTCATTTCAGTCAAACCATGCAACCAGATGGCTGCTTTGGAGAGCAGTAAATTCAATATTTCCAAGTATCTAGCTGAATTGAGGAGCCATAGATTGGCTGGCCCGTTGCAAACGGGCTAGATACTGTGATCAACACGACAGAGGCATTGGGAAGACCATTCTAGAACGCGTGCAGGAATTCAAGAATATTTCCATAAAGACGTCGCTTTTTGGACCGGATCAATTGCCCGCCAGAGTGGCCGTTCCAATTGTTAAGAAATGTTGCTCTGGAGGTGAAGAGTCAATGGCAACTGCCGCGTTCTATTCAGACCCCTTTCCTATTGACACCCAAAATAGGAAATCTAAGCGAGATATCAAAGGAACATTTCATGGCTCCCGTGGGCTCCCAAAGGGTGGCTATACTAGATATAGACAAAGCCGAGACCTGGATCATTGGCCCAGGCTTTAGTCTTTGCGAATTTAATGAATGAAACACTGGGTCGGTTCCCATCCCAAATCAAGGCTTGTCTGAATAGCATCTGGCCTGGCCTGGCCTGGATTGGTGAAGAAACCTGCTTGACAATTTCCAGCATCAGGATATTCAACTTGTGATAGCCTTAAGAAATTTAATGAGATCATAGAATCAATCTGAAATGCTGGCATTGGCTTTCGGCCATTCTGGAGAACACTGGGAGTGTGAATGGCCTCTCGGGGACCATAAAAGCGACATTTTATATTAGGTTCGTACCTGCCATGCTTAGCTTGTTGTTCCAGCGGTCTAGGGTAATCTACCATAATTGCCCTAAGAGCGTGGAACAATTCAGAGTGAACATTCAATTTTGATTGTTCCAAGGCATTTAAGGTAAAAAAGCAAAGTTGATACCCAGCAGCGAGTCCCGTTCCAATCCAACGAAATAGCAGCAATAACACGACATAAGCAAATTGCAAACAATTGCATCAACCGCAAGAGGATTTCAGAATAGCAGCCACGTGGCTGCAGAGCGCTAAAGCTAAAAAACGCAGCTCTTTTTGCAAGAGGCTAAAAATCACCTCGCTACTCGTAGGATATATACCATATACTATCCCCGAGTTGTCGACGACTGAAGAGCGATAGACACCCGGATACTAGAGAGTATCTATAAGAGGTGCGCGACAGAGTAAATGCGTTCAAAGGACACAGAGAAATAGTGGTGGAGAAATGGGTTGAAGCAATTCACGACCTCGGCTTGACGCCAATTTGCGATTGCGCATATCGGCTAGTTGTCGGATTCCGATCACGGGCTAAGGTGTTTTCCGCCCTCCACCACATGCTCCATACCAAGGTCCGAATTGCCTCGTTTTGCAGTCTTTCCTAACAACAACAACCTCACAACAAACCTACATTCCCTCTCCTAATTACTCAGAATGTTGACCCGCAGCTCCGTCAGGTCGGCGCAGGTACGTTCCATCACCTCCCAACCCCCAATGGCACAATCATGTTGCTAAACTCCAGCTTTCTTATCAGAGCCTTCTGCGATCCGCCCAAGCTCCCTCGCGATCCTTCGCAACCATCCAGAGCGATATCTTTAAACCAACAAAATATGGTGGCAAATACACCGTCACTCTGATTCCTGGAGATGGTATCGGAGCTGAAGTTGCAGAGTCTGTCAAGACTATTTTTAAGGCAGACAACGTACCGGTTGAGTGGGAGCAAGTCGACGTCTCTGGTTTAGCTACGGGCGACAAAGTTACAGACGATCTTTTCCGGGAATCGATTGCCTCGCTGAAGAGAAACAAGTTGGGATTGAAAGGTATCTTGCACACACCTGTCGAGAGATCGGGTCACCAATCGTTCAATGTGGCACTGCGACAAGAGCTGGACATCTACGCTTCAGTGGTCTTGATCAAGAACATCCCAGGTTACAAGACTCGACACGATAACGTCGACCTCTGCATCATCCGTGAGAATACCGAGGGTGAATACTCTGGACTGGAGCATCAATCAGTTTCCGGAGTTGTCGAGTCCCTGAAAATCATTACCCGCGCAAAGTCGGAGCGTATCGCAAAGTTCGCATTTGCTTTCGCCTTAGCCAACAACCGTAAGAAGGTCACCTGTATCCACAAGGCCAACATTATGAAGCTCGCAGACGGTCTTTTCCGAAATACCTTCAACACAGTCGCTAAGGAGTACCCCACCTTGGAGACCAACGACATGATTGTCGATAACGCATCCATGCAATGTGTATCCCGACCACAACAATTCGATGTTATGGTTATGCCCAACTTGTACGGAGGAATCTTGTCCAACGTTGGAGCTGCTCTCGTTGGTGGTCCAGGTGTTGTTCCAGGTTGCAACATGGGTCGTGAAGTTGCGGTTTTCGAGCCTGGATGCCGTCACGTCGGTCTGGATATTAAGGGCAAGGACCAAGCCAACCCAACTGCCATGCTTCTTTCCGGATCCATGCTTCTGAGACACTTGGGATTGGATGACCATGCCAACCGTATTTCCAAGGCCGTGTACGATGTGATCGCTGATGGCTAAGAACTGTATTTAAAATCTTCTATACAAACTCACTACTAACTTTATATC
>LLCD01000667.1:0-15862 GCA_001414355.1 Hymenoscyphus salicellus
CGTCCAACCATCGCTGTAAGTTCTTACACTGACTAACATCAAACCACTCCAACATCCTACATCCCTCCACCACCGCCTCAACACCAACACCAGTAACTCTCACGCATCCCCGCACACTAAGGTGTCGAAGTTCCAGGAGGTGGAGGCCGATGGAGCGGAGTGAGGAGTCGGAGACGGCGGAGCCGCAGAAGGAGAGTTTGAGGGAGGAGAGGTGCGGACAGCCCAATGAGAGGACCTCTGTCGCGGTGTCGGAGAGGGCGCAGCAGAAGGACTATTCCGAAAACCTCGTTAATAAACGACACACGAAATAGGCGGGTAATGGGGGAAATAAAGGGGGGAAAGAAAACATACCAAATCCAACTCCCTCAACCCCTTCGCAGCATTAGTAAGATAAACAATAGCATTATCCGTCAAATACGTGCAATCCGCCAACACCAGCCTCTCCAACCGCTCAAACCGATAAATACTCCAATGCTGAAAGCCTCCGTCCGTAATCGTCGTGCAGCGCGTCAAATCCATACTCTCTAGTCGACTATGAGCATGCACCGCCAAATGGGCCATCGAGCGATCAGTCACATGTTTGCAGTAACTAAGCGTAAGACGTTTAAGCTTTGGACATCCGACTACGGTACCAGGTGGTGGCATGACAGCTGTCGATTTGGCGCGATTATTGGATTGCGCGGGCGTGTTGGGTTCGGTGACTACCCAGCCTACGATGCGGGCGAGGAGGTTGTCGGAGACTTTTCGACAGTTGGAGAGGTCGATTTCTTCCAGTTCTTTGGCGTTGTTGGCCATTTCTAGGACTGCGTTTGCGGAAATGTCCCATACACTTTTCATTTTCCAGGATTGAACTGTGCTTCCACAATTATTTGAGAGATGGCTGAATCCCTCATCTGTGATGTGGAAACAGTTGCTGATATCGATCGTTTTGGCTCGACGACCGACGAATGGACATATTATGTCAATGAGAGCTTTGTTGGTGACTCTTCGGTTGTAGAGAGAGAGATCCACATGATGGCAAACATCTGGAGAATTGGTGAGAAGTTTACTCCAATGTAGTGAGACCGCGCGAGCTTGCATGAGTTGGTAAATATCCAAATGACAGAAAATTATTGTCAAGATTCCGTCTGGGAGAATTCCTCTGTTGTATTGACTCGGTCTTCGTTGGACTGTTTTCGGTCTTTTCTGTCGATTGGAATCTGGCGGGGTGAATGCTTGTGGGGCTGCTCTCGTGGGTGTAGGAGTTTGAGCTCTTGATCTCGTCCTTGGACCTGTTTTCTTGTTCTGTTCCTCTTGGGGTGGTGTTTCCGGATTTGGGGGTGCGTATGAACCTCTTCTTGATCTTGCTCTCATGTTGTCCATATCAACACTCAAAAATGGGTCCGGATCCAGTGGTTCCATAATATCTTTATCTTCAGCACGACTTGGTTTGTGTGGGCTCGCAGGTTTTGAAGGCGTAAATATCACTTGAGGAAGGGATCCTCGTCTTGGGGGTAGCATCCCATCACCAATTTCCAACTTGTTGATAGATGACGAATCCACATCAACCATTTGAACATCCTCATCTTCCGACTTGGCAATTCGAGTTTTAGCGGTAGCCTCAACTTGCTTCTTGATATCAGGAGGACATCTTCTCCAAAGTTCCTCAAGAATTTCACCACTAATCATCAGACATTCTACAGTGGTGATGGCTCGAACTGTGGCAGTTCTTCTCGGCGCCAAAGCCAAACTTGCAACTTCTCCAAAATATTGCCCTTGTTTTAGACGTGGTCGAATGTATGAACTTCGTTTCGTCTGGGTGGGACTTTCCACGCCCGTATTTTCATGAATAACTTCTGCTTCTCCTCGTACAATGAAATAAATCTCGTTTCCTGGAGATCCTTGCAGGATAATATCGGTAAATGGTGGATATGTTTTTGGTAAAGCGCTCAACCCGAGAAAATGTAGAATCTCAGGTGGCAAGGTTGAAAACAGTGGTAAATCTTTGAGCGTTTTTCGAACATTAACAAATCCACTTCCCAATGCACTCCCAGCAGCAGGGTCCTCAATTCCTTGTGGACTTGGTGATTTTCGTTTCTTCTTGTTTATCACCACTCCCTTATCAATGTATCCAACATCTCCGGTGGATACTTCTCCTGGTGCTGCCTCTCGCGCAAGTTTTCCGCCCCTCGAAGGCAACTCGGTAGAGACAAGCTTGGGTCCAAAACCACCTTCTTTCCTCTTCTTATTGAGAATTGTCAGTCGCTCTTGTGCCTCTTCCATAATTGCCTTTTCCATTTGTGGAAAATTGGGGAGCTCCAATCTCAGATCCTCCTTTTTCAACACCACCAAAAGACATTTTGTCCTCGCAATGATAGTTGCGGTTCGAGGCACATCCATCAAGATACCAATTTCTCCAAAGAATGCCCCAGGTTTTAGTTCGGCATATGTAGCTTCACCATCTCTCGACGTCACCGCCACAGCACCCCGCACCAGCCAGTACATGGCCTTCGCATCATCGCCCTCAGTCAAGATATGGTCATGTGCGGTATGTACTTGCGGTCGCAAATGCTTGCCAATTGCAGCCAAGAAAGAATCGGGCGCTGAAAGGAGGAGGGGGAAGGATCGTATACGATCCACTAAATCGAGTGGCATATCAGGAATGGTTGAGGCGGTTAGCGGGGAAGGTCGAACCGGACGAGCAGGATTCGTTTCGACATTGAATGATCGTATCAGAGAGAGCGAATCCGGTATTGGTGCTCCATTGGCTCTGTAGGAAGAGCTAGGTCCTCCTCGACTTCGTCTCATGGCGGGCTTATGTAGCTAGGTAGACTGGGCGGTTCCAGGATATCTCGACCGACTCCCCAAATATGTTTTATCCCACGGCCTGTCGGCCGATGTGCCGTTGGCCCTTTCCCCAAGTAAGGCCAGGTTTGAAAGAGGGTATCGAAAGGGTTGTGAGGGGTGCTCGTTCGGTTGTATGTACGTACGAGGGCGAAAGCGAGGTACCTCTGTAACGACACAGATGATTCAATGTTGGTATTCGAGCTCTGGGGGATGGAGATGGGAGGAATAGTTGAGAGGGTGCAGCTGAAGCAGTTTCTTTGTCTGCTGCTTTCTCACGCACTGAGGGACGTGCGACGTGTCTGAAGATATGCTGTCAGTGGGAGATAGTCTGTGGAGAGGCTGGAAGATTTTTGGAAGGACGTCACGAGCCGGGCGTCAGCGTCGGGTGCCACAGCAAAACTCACAATTTTAGATTATAGTGATGGAGGGGAGTATCTTGCGATTTGCGAGGGTATTGATAGCTGTCTGTTGTGAGCTGGGTTGAAATTGGCGGCGGGCAGCGATTCAGTGTTGACTGAGTCTGTCGAAGCAGCAAGTGGGTCCCTTCGAAGTGGTAGAGGTAGTGTAGTGGGCTGTAGCACGGATCGTGGAGGGTCCTGGGGGGGGTCGAAACTCCCGCGCTATGACGATGAAGCTTAGCGATTGCACGCTAACGAAGTAAAGCGCCCCAAGGATGAACCGCTGAAGCGCAGTCGAGAGGGTTGGCACGCTACAACAGTTACTCGTACTACACTACCCATCTACCGCCCTCTTGTTTACTCGACTACCACGCCTACTAGGAGAATTGGTGGGGAAACCCGACACCCGTTGACAGGGGAATCACTAAACTGGCAGCTGGAAAGGGGAGAGGGAAAAGGGAAGGAGGTTGAGATCTCACTGTGCGATGGCCTGCAGGCGGGAGAGAGATTCAAAATCTCCTAATTCTAGAAGTAGTGTCACTCACCGTCACAGGGGTGCTCACCCCGTTGCATATTCAGGTCAGGGCTCGGAAACCCTAACCGCAATATGCTTTTAGTCCGTCATCGTGAGGATAAACGGTGAGAGAACTCTCCAATGGGGAAATCATCTTCTTAATTCTCAGCCCCCATTTATGCAATTGGGAGATCAGCCCCAAGGCATCAACACCATCTCTCACCGTCTCTCGTTTTCAATCCAGCCATCTTTCGCTCTGAATTAAGGTGCAATATACGAGAACGCCATCTCATGTAAGCTCATCAATTCCAACCTCACAGCCGTAACAGCAAGCACAACCAACAGTACAACATGCGCCGCATCGGCAACGACGACGGCCGCCGATGGGGGATCGACGGGAGATGGGTGTGGTGGCCGGGTGTTGGTGGTCGGGCGTAGTGGTTCAGGGTTGGAGCAGGTAACTCGTAACGGTGGCCTTCTGGAAGGCGTGTGGAAGGGCGGTGGAAGGGTCATGGAAGAAGGCAATCTGGGATGTAACATGCCTAAGCGAGGGGTTGCGAGGGGTTGCGAGGGGAAGCGAGGGGAAGGGATGAGGCCATCCTGGCACTGCGGAGAATAATAATATAAAAAGGAAATGAGCAACCCCAATCTCCTTCAAAGTTATTGCAAATACTGATGACGACCTCGCAAGAACGTCGTCATCTTGGACTTGACTCTTCGGCTTTCCTTTGGGGCTATGGAGATGTGAGGCTGTTTCAACTACTTCTGAAGCTCGAGAGCTGCACGAGGAGGCTCCGTCAAGGGGGGAAAGCGGGGCGGGTTTTGGCGATACGGATGTCTAGCGCCTGAAAGGGACGGATCTACCAACTCGTGTTGATTGTTTGGACGACCAGCGGGAGAGCGCTTGACATTCATCCTTTGCGGGAGGAGAATGATCATTTATATTCGTCTTTCGAGCCTAAGAGTACCCTTACAAACAATGGAAGCCCACGTTGGTCTTGATATGAAATCAATCAGAACAGATGCTGTCAACTTCAACCAGCAGCGATGATATTGAATTTGAAGAGAAAGAGTCATTGCTCCTTGTACATCCCCATTTCATTGCTCCACCGAACCCAAAGAACTGCTGCCATTGTACGAGAGCATTTCAAAGAATCAAGAATTCGAGTTCCTCAAATCTTCGCCGATGATATCAGTAATTCTTGTCCCAGAATATTGGGATAATTGAGCAGAGAGGTACCTAGGTATGCCGAGATTCGTCGACGGGACGATGCTGGGAAATGAAGGGCAGGAGCAACCTACTCAGCCTGTCACATTTTTATCACGTGAGTATGCCAAGCCCAAGTTGGTGGGCTGCCAGGGAAGGGTTCCATGCGCATTAGGTATATAAGGACTCGAGCTCTCCTACCTGTAGAAGACAAGCTTGCAACTCCCAATCACTACTTCAATAACTTCCTGCCTACTTTAACGTCCCTGTATTATGCTCTCAAAATAACGCCACACAGCCTTCATCCGCACCTGCTTATACAGCAACCATACAAGATCTTCTTTCATGGAGGAAGCAAGCGACGATGGAGAATTGTTGAGTTGGACCTTTGTGACGATTACAGGAGCTATATTGAGAGCAAAATGGGTGAGCAAAGTTAGGTTAAAATAGATGCTTGATTTCTCTAGAATAATAGAAGGGAGCATGGGACTTTATACTTCATGCTTCTCGCTTAGTAAGTGGGCTGATCAGGTGATCAGGTGATCAGTCATCTGATGCTCTTTGGTCCCGTGACAACCTTTCTCACCAACCAACAGCCCCATTCATATAAACGCATCCCCCAAAATCAAGCCTCCAAAAAACAACACCTCCAGCTCTGCCTCCCACATATCGAGAAGGGGGTGGTCTTCCCATCTAAGCAGCCCGCCCAACTCCAAAAAGGGAAAGGAGAATCAGGCAATCATCAATGGCAACGGGTTTCGTTTTCCTAGTAGCAAGCTCCACAACGCCCTCTAAGTTACTGAGATCTTTTGGAACAAGTGCATATCTTGGTTGGAATAGTGGGTTGTTGGCGGCTGGTACGGCAAGAGCGAGGGCAACCCTTTGCTCAAGCGCGGACTCATGATCCGCTAGATGCAAAAAGTCATTCTGTAAGGAAATCAGAAATCCCAAGAAAGAGAAAGGAAGAAAAGAAAGAAAGAAAATTCGTTACTAACAAGGAGAAAATAGCTTGTCGTCTAAATCTATGTCGTCCCGCATCCAAATTCAGATTCGGAACTAGAAGATGGTGATATTTCGTCATCTGAAGCAGGGTAACTAGCTTCTTTTGACATTGAAACGTAATGTAGAAATAAAAGAGTGAAGAATTAGAAAAATATTAATAATGATATAGACTATTAGACCCAACAATCACTGTAAAAAGAACCGAGCCCGAGGCTCTAGGTGAACTTGGTCCAAGATTCTTCCAAATGACCACACCATCAGAAACGGGGCGTTTGCTCCTTCCAAATCAACTCGCAACTTTCTCTGCTGCTTCTTACTCACTCCATCAGTTGGGACTTCACATTGACAATCCAAATCAACAACAACCCATCAAAGGCTATAATGTCTTCCCAAGATATCGAAATCGCGCAATGCCTCCTCAAAAAAAGAAACTTATAATGCCTTTGGCAGCTAGACAACTGTCTTTAAAGTCTTCAAGTACCACGCAAAGTCAAATCGATCGCTGTGACGAGATCGAAACCTTTGGTCAATGCGCTAGTTTTCGACAGCACTTGAGATTGCGACAGCAGAAACCTATGTTTCTTGCCAACCTTTTATCTCAGGTATTTGAGCACATATAGCAGGAAAGCCCGAAACAGGATGCGTAGGGACAAAGGATGTTGAGTTTGATTCCGAAGGGTGGGGAGGAGGGATGAGGGGGATGATGTGATATAATCGGGGGAGTTGGGGTTTGATGAGAAGTTTTGTGAGGAAACTTAGCTACGGTGGTTTATATATCTAGCAAGTCGGAATTCCATTGGTCCCACCATCCACCTTCGCAGAAGACGAGGAAAGTGTTTTCACTCATACCCAAAGTTGACTCAATTTGAAACACCCCTAGGGTGTACATTTCACGCCTTTCCTTTGACTTCGTGTTTGGCTGGACTTCAGGGATATATGTACAAGCGAGTAATCTGTTCTTCTTTATTTATAGAGGTCTTGGTGACGCTTTTCGCGTTCCTCTGGTTTCTAGGCTTTTTTATTTCGATATGAAGGTATGTTGGTACTAGATTATTTGGCTTTAGGGATAATTATGCATTCTCAAGAAATGCTGATGAAAATTCAACCACAAAGAGAAATCTTCGGGTCAAGACTGCAGACCGTTCTTTGGCAGCTTTTCAAGTACATTTCAGTTTATGTATACTAGCTAATGATTTCAAAATAGAACTATATCTAAACTACGAGTAGTTAGAAGAATAAACTCTAAGTCCATAAGAAGACTAAACTTTTAAGAGACAAGAAGAAGCTCTAGTATCACCTCATCGAGAAGCTTCAAACAATCAGTGGTCTACTTTTAGAGCTTCGAAAACAGTAAACTTAATATAAACTTCGTTGACGATAGTAGTGATGAGAAGGCGAGTTGCTTCAATTGTTTTCAGTATTCCAGAGTTTGGAGGAGAGCGATTTATCTAGTTGTCAATATCTCTTTTTTCTTCGAGAGAATCAACAACAAAAGCTACCTTTTCACTGCTATTCCGGAATTTATTTAATGGTATTATATAGAACTTACCATCACCAACAATCATCACTTCAACTTGAAAGTCACTTGAATTGTTGCGGATGGAAGCAAGGCAGGCTTGCAGATATATCCAAGAATTGAATTACGATGGAAATTTGATGCATCGTTAAGTTTTGGGAGGGCCGTAATGTGCCGTTAACGATGAAGATGATGCGGGACAGCACCCTTACTCATTTAAAGTGCATAGAAATCTAGAGTAACATAATCGTTATTTTTCAGGACTGAATACTAAGCAAGGTGTGCTAGAGTTCATGCCTCGCTTAGCACCTGATACCAGAAACAGACAAAGAACCAACGAGCATTAGCTCAGAAAAGAAATTATTTGGTTTTCCACTTGTCAATGTCACGGCTGGGGACACTTGTATCGAACTGATCTTTGCAATCTGCCTTTTTTTGCTGTTGAGGTATATTGCTTGCGGATCTGTAGATAAGAAATATTTTAGAAACTACCGCTCCTGAGTATACCTCAACAAAAATAAGTTTCACTCAAAACCAAAACCAAAATACCTTCGCCAGGAGTCATAATACAAAGAAATTGGTTTCAACTTTCAGATGAGCAACATTTTCAACAGACACGACTTAAAATTTCGTTTGTCAAAAATATACCCGTTTGAATCTGCCTTTTCTTGTTTTGGGACAGGACTTGGTGTATTTTCGTGTATCGCAGGCCTTTCAAGTCTTCCAAAACACGAGAATATACTTTTAGATTCCACGGGTGCTTTGATAAAGCCAGAGGGAGAAGCTCAACTTGTCTCAATTCTATTATTTCACGATCTTATCGTATGCACACTCTCTCTGAATGTTGAGCTGTAGGTCGACAGCAGATGGATAATTGAAGGAGAACTCTTTGTTTCAAATTTTCTATTTTCTTGAATCAATGATAGCTCCCTCCAATGCCCCGCTTTTGGAGAAAGAGCAATCGGAAAGTGGAAGGCCTTGGCCTTCGGATATTAGCAATGTAACTTTGTATCCAAGGAGCGAAATGTTGTCTAGAGCTGGAGTGATCTGAGTGTAATAGTATCAGTGTTCCCTACCCGTGATATTTGAACGCCACTGCCCTCGCTAACGACTGAGACAGGTGGCTATATCGGTACTTCATAATCACCTAATTACAGGAGGATTTCTTCTCTATGCTGCTTTATCAATTTCTCACCCTTCAGATTTTCGTTGCCCCGGGTCTTTGAAAATCTTTGAAAGCAATAAAGAAATGCTGAAGTACTCTCGGGGCTTATGAATACCAGCTATTATTATAGAATCCCTCGCAAAAGACATATATCGGGAAAACTCTGTTATCAATTTCGGATCCAAACAACACAGTTTGTTTCTCTTTGGGACAACTGGGTTTGATTCTAAGAAGAAGTTCCCACCTTCACACGTTAAGAATCCTCAATCTAAGATCGCAGCATAATTCTCTTCCGGAGTTGGGTCAGTCTTTCTACCTGGGAGACTAGCAATAGGCATAAATAAATATGAAAAGATTTCCACCCTCTCAGAGATTTTCTTCTTCAGTTCTTTTCATCATCAAATCTGTACACTTGTTTAGATATGTGACTTATTTTTATTTAGATTGAACCTCATATTCCAACCCACACGTTTATTTCCACACTTATTTAGCATCATTCTACTCTAGTATATTTCCTTCTCCTTTTTCCACTTCCGAACGTAGAACAATAAGTGACAGCAGCTAAATTATCGACAGCAACTCCCTCCCCTCCTTTTTCTCTCAAAAATTAGGTACTACCTCTAACCTTGTATACTTCACTTGTTGAACAAGATACGTATTGAGGACATTAACCACCGGCTTTTTGAAATCGTAGAGCTTTGACCATGTCCAAACATCTCCCTATCAACCATAACGAGTGCAGCCTTTTAATTCTTGATTGTATCAAGTTCATCCTTCCCTGGTATTTAAGTTGATCCTGGCTATGGACTAAAATAGAGGGCATGCTCTATTATCTACTGAAGAGTACAGAAGATGGTTAATGCGCTAGGTTGTTTTGGATCTCGATTAGTTAAGGAGAAGAACCTCAAAGTTAAAGAGGTGATGGGATCGTTCGTGGTTGGTGGCTGTTCGAGCCACTGTTTGAGGTATATTGGGAGACGAATTGTCCGGCCACGTGTTTAGGTAGGTGAAATTAGAGACTTGGATAGAGAAAAGCTGCTAATAAAAGAACGAGAGCATGCGAGGGTATACTAGTAGAGTTAGAGAAAAACCCACAACCATTCCATCTGGGTATCGACCACGTTTTTGCGGCCTGCGATGTATGATTTTTGGTTTGCGATTTAGCAGTCACTGACATCTGATGTGTCTCGAATGCTGCCACTCTTCCACTCTGTCTCGATCGCTTAAAACTAACACCTGAAATCGAAGGTAGACATACAATCAACAATAACCACCGTTCTTCAATATCACTACCACTTCAATTTGTTACCAGACCCACGAAGCCTCCAATCTCGTGGAACCTCACGAAGACCACTTCTCTGAATCCAAATCACAATCGATATCCGACATGCTCTCATCCCTCTCTCATCTTCATTCTCCGACAGTTCATCATCCTATCTTTCGGTATTCCTGAGTGATGATATGTATATATACATTCTTATCTCAACACACAAAGCGATTCATAAACTCCCTAACGTATTATTTTTAGTCATACTATTTATAACAATAAACTTCCTCGCTGATAATAGTCGAGCAACCGGACAAGGACCAGCAAGCGCTGTCCAGCTTACAAGACCACTTTCTCGCATGTGTACCATGTGGCTCCACAAGCAGATTATTCCACAACGACGAAATACAACAGCTCACATCTACTCGCGCTGCGTATTCCTCTTTTTCCATTGGAAATCCTTGGACTTCACAATGCGCTATAAACTCTAAGGATATCACACCGAGACGTCTGTAGTAAGTTGGTTACTTACAAACGATTCTGGTTCTTATTAGTGTCTTAGCCTATCTAATCTTTATACCAAAACTTGTTTGAAAAATATGCTTTAAAGTAGATACAGAATTTATAAGAAAAATAACCGACAGGTTGTAGAATAAAAGTGAAGTCTTTGAAATCTCTACGTGGTGCGCGAATCTCGGCTAATATCCAAGGGGCGTACTGATACTGACGCGCGGATAGCGAGTGGCTAGATGCCAATAACTCCAACTTGGAACAGTTTTAGTCTATTTATTTCAAAAGATGGGACGATCACGATTCAGGTTGGACGTAATCGGACCAGGCGATGCGTTTGCTCTGCGCATGCTTTCTGGCTAGTGAATGACTTTGGGTCTGGAGTGATCCAAATCACATGGTGAGTGTTTAGTTTCCTGGCCAGCCATCGAGTGGAAGATATACTAAATTTATTTCATTTACATTGTGGAATTTAATTTTTAAAAGCTTTCCAGTATATCATTGGCGTTTTTCGCCCAAAATCTTGCTTACCCTCTCATTAGTACCCATAGACCCTCATTCCATTTCCAAAACCAACCATTCAATGCTCACAAAAACTATAAGAATGCTTCTGTCACTCCCCCTCAGCATCCGTATGAAAAGCCCCTCTAATAGCCATAAGAGCCTCCCGATGTTCCCTCGCCTCAACCTCCGTCATAGGCAATGTATCGCCATAAATATCAAAATACTCCCTCACCATCTTTGCGATTTCTGAAGGGAGTTTGCCTTCTCGATTCTCTGAAGCCGTTCCAGCAACTACAGCCGTTTTTTCCAGTATATTTGCCAAGTCAACGGGAAGTTTCGTTGTGTTCTTGACATCATCTCATTGTGAGAAGATTGCGTCGACCCACCAGTCTTGTTGTTCCGTATACTTGTTCCAACCAGTGGTAGCTGTCTTGCCCTACGCTGTATTCGTCTTCTATGTAGGCCGAGGTTTGCATTCGGAAAGATAATGAGGAGGGGGTGATGTTTTCGCTGTCTAGGTAGTATATTGCTGTTGCAGCGATACGTTCATTCATCTGTCCCTCGACCTATTTGTGTTATATGTTAAAATGTTTGAGCTCCACAGCAAGAATGAAATTGTTCATGGGCAACTTACATGCCAACCGCCAGCTAAAAATCATTATCAGTATTACTTCACCAAGAACAAATCGGGTTGAGGAAGACTCACCAGGAAATTCAGGCTTCTCAGGTGTAAGCTCAATGCTTGACATCTTGACAATAATTTGTAGACCAGAGTCTTTGAATTCTGCTGAGAGCCTATGCCATGGTTTGCGATCGTAAAAATCGTCAGCTTGATCGAAGGTATCTGGCTCGGGTTGAACGGGTATCCGGGTTGCTTTCCACGCTTTTTCTGCTTCCTCGCCGTCCTCTTCAAACTCCATCTCATCCTCGGTTTCCAAGTCAATTTCAGTCTCGGGATTCTCGATTTCTTTCTCAGGATCTTCACCCTCACTCCTTTCCCCTGACTTTGAATCAAGAGTCCCTGGCTTGCGACCAACCCAATTATCCTCGTTCTCATCGCTATTCAGACCCGCATTAGCAAACAAATATCGAGAAATGGAAAGAACATTTACTCTGCATATTCGGGCTTTGAGAATCGGGAACTCAATCGCCCAGCTCCTACTTTTTTGTGATAATTGACCGAGAGTGCAAGGCATTGGTCCCAAGCAGGAAGGGACATTTCAATAAGTTTTTCGATTGTCCGATATAGGTCTGGATACTTATTCGGATGGAGGTTATTGATGTAACTCGTAAATTTGACCCCACCATCTGGTTGGAATGCAACATTCGAAGGAAGCCATTGGTAGGTATCAGACCAGAAATTCGATGGTGGATAGGACCCTCCGATCCCAATTCCAAAAGCCGGAACATCAGCATTATCTTTTGGGATAACCTCCCCTTTTCCGGCCCATTTATGAACGGCATCATGCACTCCAACAACTTCCTCTTTCATAACTCTGCTTCTTCCATAAATGAGAGGATACATGGAGGGATGAATGAGATCTTGGACCATGCTTTCTGAGTTGGGATGCCAGTCTGGGGAGGCTGCTTGGTCCTTCTGTAGCGTATCAAAGGCCTTGCGTAGTTCATCTCGAAGTTCTGGATCAATAATTCGGTCGGACTTGACAACTGTGGCACAAGCGTCGAGTGTTGGAATCAATCCGGATTTTTCGTAGTGCCGAGCTTTACTTTGAAGCTCTTGCACGCACTTTTTCAAAGTTAAGAAGTAGTTCTGTATTTTGAAGGGAAAGGGGGGAAAGCCTACATAGTCAAATGTTTCATTGGTCATTATCTGCTTGAGAGGACGCAAGTGATTGTTGATCCAATCACCCTGGCCCTTGTCCCCAGTCGCTTGTTTCCACAGTAAGTCGTCGGGGTATTCCAGAGCTTCTTTGCGCCATTTGGCGACAATCTCATCGTCCAGGACTTTTATATGCCAATTTTCCTTGTCGGTCAATTTACCCATGATGCCCATCATAGCCACCTCACGGACTGGTAGGAGAGCTGAGTCTGAGCCATAAAAATTCCCATGAATGCCCATGGGGTAAACATCGAACTCCAGGCGAAAGTGCCTCAGAGGAATACCGAGACCTGGGTAATCGTTTGGATTTCGAGAGTTCATTTTTTCTGTGGTCGTCGGTATGTTTGAATGTTTGTGGGATTAGTTGGAATAGCCTGACTGGGAGGGGCAGTTGGCGGGCTATATTTATAAGTTTCCAGGAGCTAAGGAGTAATTTCTTCATGCGTTTGGACTCAAGGATAGAGGCAGGTGCGTGTTGTCTGCCTGGCGAATACCCATTGTTCTAGTATGGTAGGTATTGGAGTAGAGATAATGGATTGAGGGGATTCCAACAATTTATAAATAGTTCTATGCCTAGAATGTCACAGGGGACCCCGGCTCGCGGTGGGTAGAAAAAGCGGCATTAAATACAGACGTGCTTCCAAACACGAACGCCCCAAAAAGTGAGAAGCACTGAAAACCGAACAACAATGCGTCTAAAGCTAAAGTCCTTACAAACAATTATATTATATGAGCTTCCGACTAAATTCATCAATAAATTACTGTGTATAGAAGCGTTTTTACTAAGTAATATAAAGAGGGGCAAAAAGTCAAGGGGCTGGCTGTTTGGAAGCTAGAGTCTAGCATGCGACCGAGTAAAAATCGACATTTTGTCCTTCTCGATGTTGCTCAATAAAAATGTCTCTATATATAGTAATATCCTGAAATTATTAATTGGAGACTTGTAATCTATCGTTCACCTAAAGGAATAATGCTCTAGAAGCATAGTTGTTGAGATTTAATAGGTGCAGAGTACCAAAATCACCTTTTTGGTGAGGTCGCCAAAATCGTGCTTGGAAGCTAGCTCGTTGTTGTAACCTTCTAGAACAATTGGAGATCATTGTTTGAAAGATCTAGGAGAAGTTTGAATTGTGTTAAGTGTTTAGGAGAACTGCCTTGTATTACCCTAGAAAGCTGGAACAATGAGGCAGGTACAGCATCTACTGCCGCTTTTAAAGGCCATCGGAGATGGCTTACACGTGATCTCGCGTTTTCCGAGCTTCCACCGAGAACCCTACTCCACTCTCGCTAACTGGTCACTCCAAAACAACAAAACATCATCATTCTCACCTTCGCATTAGAAATCGACAATGGTAGAACAACCTGAAAAAATCCTCTACTGCGAGGAGTGTAGACTCCCCTTTCGTAGTAGAAAACGCCTTGCTGAGCACGTCACTCTGCGCCATCAGAGGGCTTGTACGGGATGTGAAAAGACCTTCAGATACCAAAGCACACTTGATCACCATCTCAACACAGCTGGAGCTCATATCAACGACCCCAATGCCCATCACTGGAGGACCCTCAGTCGGGCGACAACGCATTATGGCGATCAACAGCAAATATCGAACGCCACGACCACATTTTCCCTCTTTCCTGAGCTTCCAATCGAGCTTCGTCTCAAGATATGGACACACGCACTCCCAGGTCCTCGTGTCATATACTTCGACCTCCATCATAAACGTCCTGTCCAGATAATGCCGAGATAAACCGCCTCCTTGCCGTTTGTCGCTAGTCCCGCGATCTTGGTCTCAGCTTTTACACCCGAACCTTTATCAGTACCCAATCTCACCACTGCACCTACATACGCCCTGCTACTGATATGGTGATGTTGATCAGAAAATGCGACTACTATGGTGACTGCCTGGAGGGCGGAGAGGGGATATTGGAAACGCTTTTGAGGGCTTTGACAACATCGAAAAAAATACAACATGTCGTCTTGCCGGACCTCCGTCGCATGATAACCGGTTCCCTTTCCACCATATTTACAGGCATCAAAACCGCCATCGTTCGAGTCTGTCCATATGAGACGGACTATCCGGAATGAGCATCGTAATGCTTGGACGGATTCTGCGAAACAAGTTACGGGCTGCGATATAAATGACAAAGGTCACTCCCAGCACTTTGTCAAGTTCGTTTCCCCTGGGCATGATTCGCTACCATGGAATTGGAAGAAGCACCCCCAAAGCCCTCGACACGACGTTCGCCGGACAAGAAAGTCAACGCATGCATCTCAGGACGTCATGGATTTGTTGACCTATGACTCTAATGCTCCAGCACACCCAGCTTGGTGCCGTAGCGGAGAGGTTTTCAGGTATTACTTGCATCTTTCTCCAGAAGAGGTGGATGGGCTATATGAGAGGCTTGCAACTCTACATTCAGAAGAGGATACATTTGAAGCACGGGGCTTACACAATGAGTTTTTTGGGAAGTTTGTAAGTTGTTTTCTAATACTTTGTTATATCTGATCGTCCTTAATCATTCAACAGGAGTTTAAAGAATTTTGAGCCTTAGGCTTGCTAAAAATTCATGTTCTTTCCTAATTACAGGACAAAATAACACAGTTCTCTTTTGAATGAATAAAAGTTCAGCTTCCCCTCCAATGCCTATGTAGGATCCCTTATCTTTTTGCAGATATATTTCATCCATATTTCAGAACAATAATGATTAGCTGTTTTCTAGAAAACATGAGTACTATCAGAAATTGCTTGAGGTGTTTAGGAGAATTACGTCGAATTACCCTAGGTAAATGGAACAACGAACTCAAATCGGGAGGTACGAACCTGAAGTGTTAGAGGTCGCTTTCAAGGATTATCAAGGTGTGGATAGTTAGTTCTCTGGGGGATGCTCGGTGCTGGATATGAGGAAATTGGCGGCTTTCATTTGTCGTCAAAGAGATCATTTTTGATGAAGTTTCGGGGACAGTTTATGCTAGAGGAAGATCTAGTGTCGCTCTTCTCAAAATAAATCATTTTCCCCTACATGTTTCGTACTAGCAATATCTGAAATTGATCGAGAATGCTTTGAATGTGGCACAACAGAATGGGTTACAGCTGCCAAGGACAGACATACCCATC
>LLCD01000668.1:0-15844 GCA_001414355.1 Hymenoscyphus salicellus
ATGTAACGCGCATACATGAAGATACGAGGAAGTGGGCGCAAGTCTGTACCAGGTAACACAGAGTGCAGTGCAATCGGTCCTAGTCAATACTGTATTGTTTGCGGTGCTGTTGTATGGATGAAGAGAGGCTGGCTGTGTTGAAGTTGGGGATGGAGTGGGAGACAGGCGAAGTGAGTGTGTGAATTGAGGCTATCCAGGTTCTGTGAATGGCCAGAAAGGCAAATATGCTGAGAGTGAAAAGGGTGTATACAATTCATGTCAAGTTAACCCATGGAGGCATCCCCTGGGAGGTAGACAGTTGGAGCTCTCAATTTGCGTCATCTGGTGGGGAGAGCAAAAGCGGCAGTCGATAAGTGGTTATTGAAATAAGTTCGTCCCTGCCTACCTAAACCTCGTTGTTCCAACATTCTAGGGCAATCCAAGTAAATTATTCTAAAGAATTGGAACGATTTAGGACTATTGACCTGGAACAATCAATATCGCCTTGCAAAGTTAGAACGACGGGTAGGTACGAACCTGACATATACTGCCGCTTTTACTCCCGTCCCAATAATCAGAAGATCACGTGTCGTCCACGCTAGTGGGAGGCAGGTTTTCTCCGCATAAAAACTTCCAACTTTTTCTTTCCAACACACTCTTCAACTCTATTTTTGCATCAACCAAAACGCCTCCTCGCACCACATCTGCTGCGACCGATGGCTCGTATTACTACATGGTCACGATCTTGGTTCGTATCGATGCCATATGTTCATTCCTATTGCTAGGTCTGGCCCGTCAGCGCGTCGCGAGCACAGATTGGTCGAGTGCGAGGGTCGCCCAAGGTCGAACTGTACCTCTCTTCGATGGAGAGCACACAACAAACCAAACACTGATAGATACCCCCGACCTCGATGAAGGAATTCACATCAATATACTGGTATGTGTAATATATTTTTCGCCCCTCCCCTCCGCGATAAAATGATTATTTTCGATAGACCTGTTCAGAATATACTTCGGTATTATGTAGATGAACTTGGAGACCTTATGATATTCCTCCCTATTCTCTTGAATTCAACGAAGTTTAATTCTTTGGCCACAAAGCTAACTTGAACAAAAGACAGATTAATGTTTGATTGCAATTTGGAAATTGATGGGAGAGTGGTTTGGGATTCTGGAGCCTTAGGCTGACGAGTCTGTAGCAAAATTAAATACTTTAACTTTGATTTACCGTGCATAACATTGATTATCTTGCCCGTAGGCCTACTGCGCTGAGTGGATGAGAGTAGAACAGCTCGACTCTTTCCTCAACTCTTCAGCCAATTTTCTGGAAAGGCAACTCGATTCTCCAACAAAGCTCGAGTAATTTTTACTTGCGTTATCCCAGAGCAGTCGGGTCAACTAAGAGAGCAAGTGCCTCAGACTGCAGCCACGAATTCTTGCGACCGCTGGCACGGCATCATTTTCTTGTGCCTTTGGCGTTCGATACCAATTTCTAGGGCCAATGGGAACCATTCTTGTCAGCAGCACAGTAAAAATGCCTTTGTCGCTCTCTGCTTCTCGAGATAGAACAAAGCTACAGATGCCAAACCTTTGAGCAGTAGAATCGACAAGAAGAAACCCAGGAGACAAAGATCGATTGTCTTTCTTGGACCATGTCTCGCCTTGCTTTTTTGTTCCAAACCAGGAGGATAAACAGTGCGTCTTTCTCCTAGCCCTCATGTTTCATTCATTTATTATGTGTTCATAATCCCATTCTAGTATATTCACTTTGTCTTAAACCAGTCTCTTCCTTCGCCTCGATTATTTGACAAAGAGACGTCCTTGCTATAAGAGCAATCCACGCCGCAATACTTCTGTTCTCCATTTTTTCATCAGTTTCTTTCATCTCCCCCAAGCAGCCAGCACACCTGTTCTCACCCAGACACTGACTGGATCGTGTCTTTCTTTCTCTAGAAAAGCGCTCAATTAGCATACCACCTTCGCTTCACTTTACACTTTGCGAACAGCTGCGCTGTATTATTACATTCTTTCACAGTACATCATGCAACAAACAGGAGACAGCCTCAACATGGCCAATAACAATTGGTCAGATGGCATCAACAACCAACTCGAGGTTTTCAACCAAATGCCAGACTGGGATGATGTTTGTCTTCATACTCCCTCACCAGAGGATGGATATGACTTTGGTCACCTCGATGGAACAACGAATTTTTCTGAACCAACGAACAATCAGGCGGGTTCTGATCAGGCCAATTCCAGCCAGGCAATTTACAGTCAATTTGACGAGACAATGACTCTTTCTGAACCAACGAACAATCAGGCCAATTCCAGCCAGGCAAACTACAGTCAGGAAAATTACAATCAGGCGAATTACGGCCAGGCGAACGATAGTCAGATGAATTATGGCCAGACGAATTATGACCAAGACCATCTATTCCCGAATATCAACCAACCCTTTGTGCCAATGAACTCCGAGCGACCGTACTTTCAGAATAGTCTCCCCAGTCCTCCAAGGAACACCTCTGTGGATACCACAATTCAACAGGTTCAACAGGGGATGTATCAAAACCAAATTTTGAACAAGTTTGATAGTCCAGAAACGCCACTTCATGTCATCGACCAATACCACAGCCCTCAGGGATTTGAGGCAGAGCTTCAACAACTACTTGTAGACGAACTTCAAAGGGAGAATACGATTGGAAGTCGATTTTTTCGAGGCGCGAATAGCCCTCATATAAGAGCACTTACAAGTACAGGAAAGGAGAGCAAGAACAGAAGACCAGAAAACATCGCAAGCTTCGATCCTTCACGGTTCTACCAACCTTTGCCTGGTGCACCAGCGCCTTGGGGAAGCCAAGACCCTTTGACCCACCAACCCATCTTCCAATACACCAAATACGGGGAACTTATTGTCGGTAAAGAGTACACTACAGAACAGCTTCTCGAGTATCTCTTCTACTTTCCCTACCACGGCCAACCACAATTTCTTGGGGACGTTTCAGGTTACAGAGAACGTTCAGCCCTCCAAATTTGGATTCAGAATCCACCTGCTGACAGTAGCAAGCGGTATCCCGAGAAGGGTTCCGACAAGTGTCGATGGACTGAGTGCTCGGTGAAAGACCATACCATCCACAAGGGATTTTACCGTGTTGCTTTCGATGAGCTATCTAAGGGGTGGGGGCCAAGAGGTGTTAATCTAGACCCCTACCAAAACGCAGGTTACATGCATCTTTTCTGCTTTGAAAAGATGATTGATTTTCCTCAAGTGTCCAGATGGCTCAACGTCTTTCCCGACACCCGTGAGATTCGGGAGGGGAAGAATAAGATGGCAATCACTCGGGACCACAAGCAAATGGAAGACATTTGTAACAACTACATCACAGATTCCGTTGAATTCGGACCTGAGAAACCCGAGGGTTGGTACAAACATTCTCTCTGCCACGCTCTCACCGAATATCAAATCACTCACTACCCCAATCGAGTTCACACTCTCATGGCAGAGAGAGGTGGCAACAACATGACTGTCCATCGCGGAGACTGCGATCTTTACGCCGCCAATGAGGGAGGCAAGGAACGCAAGCCAATGAAACCTCGCGCCCCCGATGCGAAAAAGCCTGGTAGGAAGCGAAACGTGAGAGAGCCTTCTCCAGAAGATGCTGGCCCTGCAGATGACGAGTTCATTCCCGACACCTATATCCTAGAAAGGATCGACAGTTTACCGAGCAAGAGGCCGGCGAAACGACCAAGACGAAGGAAGTAGCAGGAATCCGACTGGCTCGTCTCCTGACTACTCATTCTGATGACCTACCTACTCAGTATGTTTTCATGACCCTTTTCTTCCTTTGATTTAGTTTTTGCTGCGATTTAGCGCGTTCTTCATACCCCCTTCAAAATATAATTTAAAAGTTCCTTCATTCACTTTTCTCTTTTCCTATATATCTTCTTTCTCGATTTCTTTTGATTAATCGCTCCAAAGTAAGAGCTTGGCTTGAAGTTTCTCTTTTCTCTCCTTTTTCTTGTGTTTCTCATTTTTGTCTTCTGTACCACAAAGGTAAGAATAATAGTAGAAGGAAACAAGATGACTTAGTTTTAGGGTCCTCCGGTCACAAATAAGCAGTGGAAACTTGTGGAGTCGATGAAGGGCGAAAAGGAGAGGAGCACCAAGTGAACAAAACTTCAACAATAGTACAGATTAGTATAACGCGATTTCATGCAAATACACATTGTGAATACTTTCCAAATTGTTAGCTTAAAAGAAATAATTTTCAAAATCTTATGCTGTAGCACTTTTGGGCTCGCGGTCCCTACCTGCCTATCTAGCTCGTTGTTCTAACTGGTAGGAGAATTGAAGTTGATCATTCCAACTATCTAGGTCAATAGTCTTAAGTTGGTCCAATTATTTAGAATAAATTTATTGAAATGCCCTAGAACGCTGTAACAATGAGGGCGGAGGGCTTGCAGGGGTGGAATACTCCCAGTGCTGCTTTTGTAGTCATGGCGCTAACTTTTCTGCCACCTCACCGCCCAAGGAAAGAAAAAAAGTTGTATTGCGAAGTAAGCGATATGATAACGAGTTCTACATCCCACCAATTTTCAACGCCGCGACCAATTGCCCATCCATAACAATGGCTCCCTCCGCAAAGAATAAAATCGAAGATGACTTTGTCTTCACAATCTCCGACAACGAGGACGACTTAGCAGAAGATATCGAGGAGGAAGTCCTAGCATCTCCCCCGCCATCAAACAAGAAGCGGAAGCGCGTCGCCGAAACCTCGAAAGCCACCACGAAGAGCAAAAAATCGAAGAAGGGAAAGGCAGATGAGGATGACGAGGAGGAGAATACAAACGAGGGAATATGGGGTGCGAAAGATGAGGATGATGGTGCTATGGACTCGGATTTCGAATTTGCGAATGAGGGTGGTGAGGGAACTTTGGAGGAATTCGAGGGTTGGGGGTTTGAGAGTGCGAAGAAGGGTATCAATGGTTTTGGAGGGGATAAGAGGACTGTGGATATCGACGAAATTATTGCGCGACGGAGAGAGAAGAAGGATGGGCCGGCAAAACCAGATATCACAAAGACGGATGAAGAGGAGGAGAGTGGTTCTGACGATGAGGAGCCTGTAAATGTTGAAGACCTAGACTTGGAAAACTCTGGTGACGAATTTTTGGCAGAGGACGGATTTGGAATGGGTGCAGACTCTGCGGATGAAGATTCTGGCAGTGAACAAAACCCTGAAGAGGACCCAGAGGAGGAACAGGATGGCGAAGCCGATTCAGATGACGACTCAGTCGCAAGTCCTGCGCCACATCCAGATGATGTTGCTATGGGCGATTCTTCCGACGAGGAAGAGAACGACGAGGACCCAGAGGAAGCCGCTCGCAGAGAAGCATTTTTCGCACCCGAAGAGAAACCCGTCAAAGGAGCCAAGAAAACCTCAAATATATCATTCCAAGCAATGTCATTATCTAGACCAATTCTACGAGGTCTTGCTGCTGTTGGTTTCACACAACCAACTCCAATTCAAGCCAAGACTATCCCGGTGGCCCTGTTAGGGAAGGATGTAGTTGGTGGAGCTGTTACCGGTTCCGGAAAGACTGGAGCTTTCGTCGTGCCAGTTCTCGAACGTCTGTTATATCGTCCTAAAAAGGTTCCCACGAGCAGAGTAGTAATTTTGATGCCTACGCGTGAGTTGGCGATCCAATGTCACGCTGTAGCAACCAAACTTGCAAGTCATACCGATATCAAATTCTGTTTGGCAGTCGGAGGTCTCAGTCTCAAAGTTCAAGAGGCAGAATTGAGACTTCGACCTGATGTGATCATTGCCACTCCTGGTAGATTTATCGATCACATGCGAAACTCGCCCAGCTTTACTGTCGACACATTGGAAATATTGGTTCTTGATGAAGCCGATCGAATGCTTGAAGCAGGTTTCGCAGACGAACTTAACGAGATTCTGACGACAATCCCCAAGTCAAGACAAACCATGTTATTTTCTGCTACCATGACTTCATCTGTTGACAATTTGATTCGTGTTGGATTAAATCGACCAGTCAGAATCCTCGTCGACGCGCAGAAGCAAACCGTCGGTACTTTAATCCAAGAATTTATCCGTCTACGACCCGGCAGAGAAACCAAGAGAATGGGATATCTCCTATATCTCTGTGCCAATCTGTATACCGATAGAGTTATTGTGTTTTTCCGACAGAAGAAGGAAGCTCATAGAGCAAGAGTTATTTTTGGGCTTTCTGGTCTTAAAGCTACTGAATTACATGGTAGCATGAGTCAAGAGCAGGTAAATTACTCTGAATATCTAATATTGAAATATACTAACATAATCTAGCGTATTGCAAGTATGGAAGCATTCAGAGATGGCAAAGCAGCATTTCTACTCGCCACTGACCTCGCATCCAGAGGTCTCGATATCAAAGGTGTCGACACAGTTATAAATTACGAAGCTCCCCAATCCCATGAAATCTACCTCCACAGGGTGGGAAGAACAGCCCGTGCCGGACGAGCAGGTCGCGCATGTACATTGGCCGCTGAACCCGACCGCAAAATCGTCAAGGCCGCCGTGAAGAGTGGAAGAGCTCAAGGAGCCAAGATCGTGAGTCGAGTAATCGAAGCCTCAGACGCAGACGAATGGGCCGAAAAAGTGGACGACATGGAAGACGAAATCGAAGAGATCCTCAAGGAAGAAAAAGAAGATAAAGTCCTTGCTCAATTAGAGATGCAAGTTAAGAAGGGTGATAACATGATAGATCACCAGGAAGAAATCCAGGGACGACCAAAACGAACTTGGTTCGAGAGTGAGATGGATAAGACGAATGCGAAGAAGGCGGGACGGGCGGAGTTGAATGGTGTGCAGAGTATCTTGAAGAAGAAACCGGGGAAGTTGAGTAATAAGGATAAGAAGAAGTTGGATGATAGGGATACGAGGACGGAGGGCAAGGTTTGGAAGAAAGGAAGGGCGGAAAGAGATGGCAAGGGGGCGCTAGCACCGGTAAAGGGGAAGAAGAAAGTTAAGGGTGGGAAGCCGGGTGCTAAACCAGCTGGCAAACCAACGGGGGGCAAATTTGGGAAGAAGAGGTAGTTAGTTGATGTTCGACTTGTTAGCTAGTCTGTAATTCAAAAAGATTGATACCCAATTATGGTATTTTGTAACATTGGTTTCTCGATCCTTCTGTCTTCTCGAAATAGTCCTTATCCCCCCCCTACCTCCGTTTCACTCTGTTTTTCGCCCTCGCCCTTAAGACTCAACCCCCAGCACTTCATCGTTTCTTTTTTTCAATATGTACCAGGAGGAGGAGAAAAGATATAGGTAATAATTACCTATGTATGCACCTCGTCTAACTCCGTGGCATCCTCCCAAAACTGGTTCCGCAGGGAAAGTGGCAGGAAAACCTCTCTCTCTCTCTCTCCCCCCCTTAAATCTCTAGTAAACCTGTCTCTTTCGCACGAGCCTGGAATTTTTAATTGTCCCCTTTCTTTCCAGAAAGCAATGAGTAGACTCGAGTACTACTCGGGTTACTTTTTGGGTAATCATTATTCCCCAAATGAGTAAATACCTTGTGAAACCCCATTCCAGAATATGAATTTCTTTTTTTTTTTTTTTTTTTTTTTTTTTTTTTTTTTTTTTTTTTAGCGGCATATCACTGGAGCACACACACATTCTTTGACTTTTTTGGTTTCTACTTACGAATCACGATATGCTACAAATTAAAGGGGACTACTGCATTGGGTGGGACTACGGGGATTGATTTGTTTTGTAAATTTAGTTGGAGGGGGCATGGATAGATAGTGTGGTATGCGAGGGAATCGTCTGGGAGTAAGTGAAGTAGACTTGTTGAGATAGCGGTATATTGCCGTTGGTAACGGAAGTTGGAACGTGGTGCGTGAATTTGTAGAAGCCGTCAGTGAATGATTTGAAAGTAAGAGTGAGGGAGGGAGTGAATCTTTTAGCAAAACGAGAGGGACTTGCCTAACTAGGCTAGTCAATAGTTAAACAAAGGTTGAGTTGGCTTTTTTTTTTTTGGCGACGTGCAACAAAGTCAAGGGCCTTACTATGTTAGGAATGGTGTCGAGGCAGGGGGATTGCTAAATGAATTTGTGGAGGCATATGAGTTGAGGTGAATGATTGAAAAGTAAGTTCGGTTGATTGGAATGATAAGAGGGAGTGAATGTGCAACGAGTCACAAGCGAGGATCTTCCTGAGTTCAGTAAGAAAACTTGGATCTAGAAAACTTTGGGTATCTGGTAGAATATTTCTTCCCTACCCCACCCCCCCCCCTTTGGTATTATGCATATACACTTCCCTTTACCCTGCGATTCGCAAAATAACTCTTACGAATAACGAGCTCTAATGCAATACTCCAAGAAAGATGCGCTGGCAAATTCTTCTCAACCTCCTCAAACCAATAACTTCAAGGCATTCCACACCAATTGGAAGGCAATACAGCAAAACAAAACAAAAAAGGCGGGATGTTTGGGGGATGGAGGGAGGGGTTCTTAAGCCTCTTCTCACGCTTCCAAAATCCAACGCATGTATTAAATTAAAATTTTAAATTTTAAATTTCTACCACGAGTCCATCGACAAGATAGAAAAAAACAACACGTAGAAGGGGTATCCGCAAATCCCTTAAAGAATAAAATCACCACCCCCTTTCTCACACTGGGAAATTTCCCCGAGTAGAAAAGGGTTGCAGACAGGTATAGCAGAACGCCAAAAACCATATTCACAAAACATCTTCGTCCATGACTCCAACATTTGGAGTCCTAGAGGCCTCCCCCTCGCGTCACCCTCAACCCTCAAACTTCGCACCATCGAATATCTTTCCGAAATAGCAGCCGCATTGCGTCCAACAAGACCAAGATCCCGAATCTCTTCGGTGGTAGTCTAGTTCGAGGACGTCCTCGGGTTGCGCTCGGGTTGCGCTCTCGTGAGGAACCCCCTGTTCCACGCTCTTCCTACTGCTCCTGAGGGCGTCGTCATATCACTCTCGATATGGTGTGGATGGCTCCATGCCGACTTTCGTCTCGTTTTCGGCCCCAAATCAAAAACCAAGCGCGTTCCACGTATTTTCGCTTGTTCTATCCACCTCCCACTTCCCCCTCTAAGAAATCAAGTTTTATATCCGTCAAGCCCTTCACCCACTCAACTAGGAATCCACCCTATCTCCTCCATAGGCCACTTCATCCACAGCCGATACTCCTTCTGCAAACTCCCATAAATCTCCCTCATCAAATGATCCACCCAATCCTTCGTCCACCAAAACGAACTAAGACTATTGAACAAGACACAAAAATGCGCCAGAATAACCAGCGGAATCGGCCGTCTTTGCTGGAGGGTAAGCACAAACTCATCACTCACACGATACAACCACGCAAACACCACCTGCGGACTCGCTTGCGCCGGTCGAATCGCCGGAATCGTTGTGTTCGACGGGAATGAACGAGCTAGGATAGTAAGAGCAGTGAGATAAAGCTGGAGATCTGGATCTTCTGATGCGGAAGAGAGGATCATCTCGCGGAGGGTCTGGAGATGTTCGTTGTTCGAGGGAGGTTGGTCGACGTGACGGTTTTGAAGTTGGAACATGGGGGCTAGGTCGCTGCTGCGGAGGGGCTCGCGACAGGTTGTTACGATGGATTTCATGCCTCGGAACATTACTAGCCATTCTGCTAGGCCTTCTTCGCCGAATAGTAGGAAATCTCCTGGGCGGGGTCCGAGTCCGAGAGTGATGTGGCAGCAGAAGACGGCGAAGATGTAGAGTGCCGGGCAGGTTTCTTCGCTGATGTTGGGCATGAGAGAGGAGGCCACTCGGAGGGCGGACTCGTAATGGTGTTGCGCTTCAGCGACGTAGTATGCTCTTTTGTCCCCTCTCTTGAAACGGGATAGATGGAGAGAGGCTAGGGCGAGAATGCCATCTAGAACGAAAGGATATGAGAATCCAATCTGAGGTACGTTGATACGGAAGCATGTCTGAAGTCCGGAATCGTTGGCCAACGTGTACGAGGTCGATATGTTGAAATGATGCAGTAATTCCAGGTCCGTCACATTCAATGGCTGCCGAACGGTCTCCCTCTCATTCCTCCCATCTTGAAGAATAGAAGACTTGAGAGCCTGCGGTATGGGCGCTAGAATAGAAGCAGCACTACTGTTCTGAATGGGGGGAGAAAGACTTGGATGAACGATAGGAGAGGTCATGCGAACGGGCTCCGGACTGGAAACCGAGACGGAGATGGAGTGGGGGTAAACACAATGAACGGAATGCCTGCTACAATTCGCACACTGGGGCTTTTGCTCATCACACTAGATACATTATATGGTTAGCAATTGAGTACTGAGTACTGGGTAATCAAGCGGAGTATTCCCAGAGAGCAGCAAACCCACTTTTATTTTGCGACCTTTGCACGTGTGACAGCCATTTCGCGATTTGCGATGGGATTTTCGTGATAGTTTCTTGTAAGCGACACTGAAACTGTTATCTGTGGACAGCGGTGCAGGCGCTGGAGCGATGGAAGGAGGAGACATGGTGAGAATGGTCGACAGTGGTCGACAGTGGTCGACAGTGGTCGCCAAAGGTCGCCAATGGTCGCCAACGGCCAATGGCCAAATGTCTCTTTTATAGTTGAAGCAAACGACAGACTGCCAGAGTGCCAGAGTGCCAGACAGTAGTGCCGGGAAAGCAGTATGAGTGAGTACCGCGCTTGGGGGTGGAGTGTGGGTGGAGTGTGGGTGGAGTGCAGTGCAGTGTGGGTGCAGTGCAGTCTTAGCGATAACCGTTTTGCTGTGCTGTGCTGTGTTGTGCTGTGCCGTGCTGTGCTGTGCTGTGCTCTAGCCAACAGGTTGAATTCGTTTCTAATACTCGAGTACCAAGACTGGAATAAATCGTATTTCCTCTGGAACTCGTCGTATGGTCGTATCGCGGGGGACGTCACCAGTTACATAGAAACCCCCAATCTCATCCAAGTGAACGAAAACGATCGTTGAGTTACGGAATATGGGGGGCAATTACGAGTCGGACTTACGAAGCGTCGGGACGTGCAACGCCTCGGAAGTTGCTTGCACCCAACACAGGCCGTACCCTGACCAGCTCGCATTTGCTAAGGCCGAGTAAGGCCAGTCTGAACCACTCACAGCCCTCTCGGCCATCTCAGCCATCGTATATCCCTCGTATGGAAGCACGTTAATCCGCTCCTCGGCCGTTCCCCCATGAAACAACGAATCAGGGCAGACTACGCTCCGGAGGAGTACGTATTTCTTTTTTCAGAACTTTCGCTCTCTTCTAACGAGCCCATGCGCCGCCATGCCGGCTGATGAGAAGTTCTACATGCTGATTCGCACACGGCAGAAGCTACTCAAACTCAACTGGGAGCAAACCTTGAACGCCCACGAGCCAGAGCAATTCCGCAATTCCACAATTCCACATTTCCACATTTCCACATGTCCACATGTCCATATTTCCATATTTCCATATTTCCATATTTCCATATTTCCATATTTCCACCCCCCATGCCCATGCCATGCCCATGCCATGCCCATGTCCATGGACGTTCGCGTTCCCGCTCCACTTAAACCACAAAACCTTCACACCTTCTCTTGGCATCACCTGCAGAAATTCGTGACTGTGCCCAGTACTCGTACTCCAAGGCACTTGCCATTCTACGAAGTACATTTCTTCCAACTCCTCTGGGAAAACAAGACAACATTATCCAAGCCAAGCAGGAGAATGTACTTTGGTTTTCAGAGTCTTACTCAAAACATCGAGAGAGAGAGAGAGAGAGAATAAATGCGGAGAGGTGACGAACTCCTGCACCCCCTGGTGAACCCAGGTGGAGACACCGTCGTACCCTCGCTCGTTCGACCAGGGCACACTAAGCACCCTAATTCCTCATCTCCGCCAAAAGTCACCCTGCTATCAAAACACCTCATCTCATCTTGTTCTCAGATCAACAATCTCTTCAATTTCATTCAAAGGAGGTACGGAAGGGGAATAAAGACAATATCAACCTGGTAGTTCGCATGCCCTACCCCCTGCTATGCGTACTTGCGTATTATACAACACAGAAATCCCACTATCTCACAGGTCCCGAAGCCCCTCCTCCCCTCCTCGCTCACCTCACGACCCCTCACTCACTCACTCACTCACTCACTCACTCACTCACCCACTCACTCACTCACTCAACATCCCCCTCAATCATCATCAAAGATCTGCAGCGTGTTTTGTAATATCGTGTCAATCACCTTGACCTGCCAGCCCGAATCCGCAATGTTTGGTCCCGTGTTCGTTCCCATCAGCGTTGGACCAAACACAACCGCCAAGTTGCTGGCATTCATGCGGTTCGATCCCGACGCCTTCTGCACTCGGTCAAGATGCAGCGTCAAGGCTCGGAGCGTTGCATAATTCGGGTCGGGGAGGCTGTTGATGATCGCGTGGAGCGAATCGCGGCGAACAATGTCGTCGTCGTTTTCTGAAACATGTCAGTTATAAATATCCCGCACCCACCGCCCAAGCCCTACTTACTCGCTGCCTCAATGAACCCCGCATAATGCTCAGTGGTCAAAAGTGGATCAGGGAGCTCCCGGAAGAATTGCTTAAGAAGCCCAGCAACACTGTTGACATCCTGAAAGAAGTTTTCTGGGTGACGAAAATCTACTTGGGATGCGTCTTCACGCCAATTAGCACGCCACCGTGGCAAAAATCATGAGCTGGACTTACCGTTGTCAAACATGGCCTTGATTTTGGCAATATGAGATGCGGTTCCTGACACCCGGTATATTCCCTCCACCTCTAAACCAAACAAATCAACTGCTTGAATGCATTGGGAAACCACCATAGGAACAGCCGTCTGATCCCTCTCAAACAATTGCTCCAGCGTAAGACCAAATACTGGCTTAAGAGGAGGCAACGATCCGCCTCCAGCAGTATTGATGGGGGATTGGGAGTAAGGACCTTGATTCTGCTTTTGCGCATAGCTTGGCTGAGGAGCTTGTTGCTGCTGTTGCGGAAAGGATGGTGGCGGGGTTTGCGATGTCTGGAATGGAAGTGACGAAAGCTGAGGAGGGCCACTTGCACTCATGGAGCCAGAGTTGTAACCAGCTGCAGCAGGAGGCCCAGAATTATAACCGCCTGCACTTTGAGGCGGTCCCTGAGGAGGGTTGGCCGTAGATCCATACTGTTGCATCATTGGACCACCACTAAAGCTTCTCTCATGCTGTTGACTGCTAGGCGTGGGCATTTGGTTGAAAGGTTGACTTGCATGGCTTTGGTGTGAAGGTGCAGTCTGTATAGGTTGTACCGCGCCAAAGTTAGCTGGTGGGGGTCCCTGTCTATTTCCAAAGGAAGCTGGAGGGCCAGATTGACGCTGTGCACCTTGTCCACCAGGATTCAAGACCTATCTCATGTCAGTCAAAAGTTGGTAGTCATATGAATCTGTACTCACGGCATGACGCTCATATTTAATTTCTTGATTCCGAGGCCCGATCTTACTCGAGTAACTGCTCAAATAAGAGCTAAGATCCTGCTCATTATTGATGGAATGGACTACATCGCGCAAACTTCGGAACTTGTTGCTTCTTTCTGTACCTTGCAATGGGGATACATCCATGCCATTGCTCAAGAGAAGCTTCTCATTGAAAGAGGCTATTCAATATATTAGAAAAGGGCCACCCATAAAGCGATTGATATGGAACTTACCAAACTTTTGCATTTGTAAAGTTACAGCCGAATCGCATTCCTTGATCAATTCTTCAATAGATTTGACAGCTTCTGGTCTTAGTTTGGTCAAGAGCTCTTGTCTTTGGCCTTGAGCAGCTAGTACCTTGGCGGCATAATCGGAATCTGCGGCCTGAAGTTTCCTCAATAGATCCTCTTCATGCTGAGCAGCGGATTTTGGTCCCTTCAATCCAAACTTCTTCCCAGTTTGACGATCTCCAGTTTTTGCGCGATCGTAATCCTCGGCCAAGGAATCGTATTTGGCCTTGGACTTTCTCATATGGTTTTCCGAATCCGCAGCTCGCTGTTCTGCCGCCAATCCGTTTGTCTTCCAATGCTTTCTACCCCGCTCAATATTTGCTGCCATCTCATTCAAGTCCTCATGCATTTGGTGCAATGACATTGCAAACTGTGCCCCATTATCTGCCATGCGCTCGTGTATGGTGTTGATTTCTTCGTAGGATTGTAGAAAGGATCCATGACGGTGATCTGGTCTTCGAATGCTTTCGCTCGTTGATCTACATAACTTCTTGAGACCTGCCGAATGCGCCTCCTCCAGATCCGATCGCTTCTTGAGAAAACTTGCGAATTCCTATACCGAGCAGTTAGTAAGTATTGATCCGAGTGTATGGCGTAGAATGTTTGTACCTTGGCCGATGCCAGAGATTGCTTTAATCGATTCAACAACGTAGAGACTCCAATCTACGTACGAGCCTGATTAGCTTTGTTTGCACAGAGTGCCAGTCTGCTCTTACCTCCGAGTTGACTACATCGTTGACGGCTTGCGCATTGGGGTCCACGGGAGTTGGTTGAGCTACCGGAGCCGCAGAGTCGCCATTGAGAGTTGATACATCATCGCCATTCGGGTTTGTGCCGAGCGACATACTGCCTGTTCTCTCGCGGTGTTGATCTGGCAGTTCGTGGGGTTCCGTAAACTGACGGTCGGAATAGTTCTCGTTATCCATCTTCGCGGTTGGCGTCACAGCACCTGGTTCCGGCCACGAGGTTGCAGGTAAGGAGCTGTTGGTATGGGTGGATAGCTAGCACGAGGATGAGGGTCGAATCGCAAGAGAGTGGTGGCAGAAGAAAGTCGCTGGATCCGACAATTCATAAAGCGCAGGGTGGGAGTTCATGCGACCATGTCACGGATGGGGCAGGTTTGAGGGCACTCGTAAAATGTATTGTGTATGAGGTTGTTCCTGGTGAATGCGCAACGCAAACAACAACAGAAAGCTGGCTGGGCTGAGCAGCTTAGGTCTCCTGCAAGTTGGCAGTTGGGTAGTGCAGTCGGCGCACTTCGGATCGTTAGTGGCGTGCCTCTGAAAAGACTAGCTCAAGAAAGCTGGTGTTCACTACGTAGCGTGGCGCAGCAATGGCCCTTACCGAGGACATTCACTAGATGGTCTACGGAGTTTTCGCGCAGTATAAATTATCTCGGAGAATCAGTATTTAGACTTTCTCATTCTCTTAAACCATTCGTAAACTGCTACGGTGAGCCACTTCCATGGTCAAACTAGCCATCAAGGTCGTACACGTCGTACTCGTACCAGTAAGTCTTACCGAGCACGGAAGTAAATAAAAAAGAAAGAATTTACGTATTCACCAGAAATCAAATTGTTGGTGAATACAAAGTAACCTATTGAGTATCTATTAAGTTTATATCACAAAAGAATCAATATCCAGATCTCACTCAAAACCCAAGGAGTCTCGAATCCGACCCACTGTAACTTTGACATGACGCACAGCACAGACAGCCGATGAAGAAACAGACCTTCAGTTCCTCGGTTTGCGGAGAAGATGAAAGTATCCCTGGATCCCGAGATATTGGGTTTGAAAAAATGCTTATCTTCTCATGTCATCAAAATGGCTCTGGCGTCTTCAGATTAATTAATATCATCGTTTATTCCCCATTCCATCCCTATTCCATTGGTATCATAAACATCGTTCACAAAAGAAAGAAAAAGTTGATCTATCCATCCATCCACCTGATCCAGTCCCCTCCATACAATGCCGATCCTCCCAATATCCTACTCCTGTTTGATTCCTGATACACCCCTCCCTCGTAACTTACAGAAAGTCCAAAATATTCCTACAAGTACTGTTCCCAATATGTACCCCCAATTCCATTCATCCACGACGAGCACCAAACAAG
>LLCD01000669.1:0-15829 GCA_001414355.1 Hymenoscyphus salicellus
GCCGGGACTTCGGATGATTTGGGGTGCTAAAGTATATTGATTAAGTATGTAGATAGCTTAGTCAGTCAGTCCGAGAGACGCGTGCTTTCCGAGTTACGTAGCTGCGTCCTACTAGAGTGACGCGTATACGCTGAGTTGCGACATGGTTGTGATATAGGAGGACAAGTGTAAGATGGTCGAGAAGGCGTTCGTTTGAGAATTGAAGTGTGCAGTGCCTTATTGATGCTTGTGCTGATGGTGAGTTCAAGGGAGGTGAAGGGAGCTCGAGTGGTGTCTGGGGTCAAGTGGTAGAGATATACTATCTAAATTTTCTGCTTAACAACTGTGTTTGTGAAAATACGGAAATGACGGTTGAGTTTGTGATGAAGTGCTGAAGTTTCTTTCCTCACTGTCTAGGGGCACAGACAATCTATCCCACAACTAGTCCAGAGTACTTTAAATGGATGTCTTCGTCCATTCATTTGTCTCTGGTATCTTCACGAGTTCAAATACACCTTGTGATGTGTGAAATTACTTCTGGGTGAATATGTTCGCTGAGTATCGAGATTCTCACAAGTATAGGTACAAGGTTGGGAAATTGTTAGTGGATGAACTCCTTGAGGAATGACCTTGTTTACTGTCGTTTTTTGATTTTGTTGTCGTTTACTTCTTTCGAATTGATTTTACTTTTTTGTTGAGATATGTGTTTGATGAATGGAAAATTTACAAGTCTAGGAATTAGTATAGCTAAGTGATCTTGGGCGCTCTGGGTATTTGTTCTCTGTTATCACTTAGTATCATCCCAGCCATGTGTTCCTTTGATAGGTGATTGTTGCATGCGATTTAGGTAAGCTTTACGTGGGTGCGATGATTTATATACGTGACCTCACGAGGGAAGAGGTATTAGAGTGATTTTACTTCTGGGTTTCTCGCGTGGGATATTGATTTTTACTGACATTCAGGTTTTTCTCATTTGGTCTTCTCTTTGCTGTGAGGTAATTGTGCTCCTCTCTTCTTGCATGTTGACCATTGGGATTTTTGATGTGCATGAAGAGTTGTTTCGAGTATTTGAGGACTTTCCTGAATTTGCTTGGCTTAGGCTCAAGTTTGAATATGGAAAAGAGGTTGTATCATTTCTTCTTTTGCCTTCGTTCTTCTTTGGAATGCGGAGTAAGGGTATATATATCTATAGGCTTTGTGAGGAATGGAAAGCAAGAAGTTCTTCCTGGCTTGGAGTTACGATGAATCATGCCGTCGCTGTTCTAGGCAGACATTATAATATGTCCCCCACTTAGGGTAATGTGTACTCCTACTGTTGAGAATTTCTCTGGAGGGGTGGGAAAGGCGATGACTTCAGAACTTCAAGGGCATCAGGGATTTATGGATTCCTGCTGTTGATTTTGGGTCTACTGTTGTTTCTCGTATCCAGCATGAGAAATGTGTACAGTAGAGTAGAGTAATGGCTGTTACTCTACTTTACTCACATTACTCTGAGTAATACTCAAAGGTTTGAGTAATTTGTGCTCACACTGCTCATATCTAGATTCCTTCTAATCTCAAATCCTCTGGTGTGAATTGGCGTGGTCTTTTCCTTACCGTTTAGTACAACAGAATCAAAAAACTAAGTACATCGATTTTCAATGTTGTTTGGAGACTGCCATATGCCATATTCAAAGACTTGTGGAGTTTTGTACATTTCGTGGGGGTGGGATATATGTATTTAGAGGAAATTGCAGGGGAGATAAGTAGAATAGCGGCTTTCAAGTGGGCCGCTTGATTCTTGATTCAAGACTCCCCATATGACTCTGATGAGAGTGGATTGAAACAAAATGTTGGGGGGGGGGGTTGATGTCGTTTTCTGATAGTCTACCCTTTTTTTCCATCAAAAGAATACCGGGAATACCTTGGCCTTTACTCTGTAAAATGATAGCTGTACTTTTCTACCATGGTGTTGACATATAAGAAAAAGTTGCTACATTCACCAGACAAAACTTTTCTGTTGCCGAGTTCTTAAGCAGTGCGATTTGGGTTCTGAAATTCTTAGGATAAGACAACTATTATAATTATATGAATTGGAAAAAGATGGTATAAATCCGACTCTTTCCTTTTCAACACTGCTACAAAGAATGTATATCGCCTGATAGGTACTTCATAAGCGAGGGGTGTAGGACGGGTTACATGCCGAGGTCAAAAGCGCCCCCGAGTTCATGCAAGCCCCCAGGTGTGGAGTAAAACCCAGAAATCAAGGCAATCACAATCCACGACGACATGTTCCTTCCTCACTTCTCTGTATATACTATGTCTCTTCTACATGGACCCTCTATCCGCTGTGGGTCTTGCCGGCACTGTCGTTCAATTCCTCGATTTCAGCTCCAAACTTGTGTAAGCGGGCCGGCAGCTTTACGATGATGGCTCCATGAAGCTTGTCGCACAGGCTAAAGCTGCGACGAAGGATCTTCAGGATTTCAACACCAAGTTGCAGCAGTCGAAGCGCATTAAAATCCATAATGGAGTTATGAACGATGATGTTGAATGTTTGTACAAACTCTGCGAGGACTGCAACGAGCTTTCAGAAGAACTTCTCATGGGATTGGACAAATTGAATATTAAGCTATCACTTCCAAGCAACTACCCACAAAATCCCCCAGAGAGCAAGTCGGAATTGTTGGCGCACAAGATTAGAGACTACCACAGTCGCATCGAACGGACTGGCAACAGCTTACTGGTAGCCTTGAAAACCATCTGGAACGCAAAAGAAATACAGGCGATGAGCTCAAGACTGCAAGAGTACCGGGGTGCTATAAACACGCGAATGCTTGGAATTATCACGTATGATTGACACAGCAGCGTCGTCAAAGTACTCACAAACTGATTTTTTTGTTGTTTATAGGTCCGATATTAGCGCTCTCTCAGTAAAACAGTCTGAGAGGTTCGAAAACTTCGATAAAGACACCAAGCGAGTTGTTGGAGCCCTCCTCGAAAATATACAAGCCAACATATCTCGTGATTTTCGAGAATAGATCTCTGCTCTGGCGGACTTGTTGAGTAGAAGAGAGGTGGTTATTCTTGACAACTCCTCTGTCCGACCGAGACGAATAGTCAGGGATATATGTCAGGTCAATAGGGACGTCGAGTCGGAGTTTTTAAACTCAATACAGGCACAGGAAGATCAGCTCAGACACGAAGCAGCTAGTGGTATTTTGGATATTCTGCATTTCGAGGAGCAAGCCGCAAGGTCAGATCATTTGAGAGAACCTCACCATCGAACCTTGAACTGGATTTACAGACGAAACTTGGTAGAAGAGAATGATGAAGTCGATCTCAACCAAGAACATGAAGAGACATTCAATTGGATTTATGAAAGTCCCACTGAGCAGGAGAGCGGTTGGGATAGCTTTGTAGACTGGCTTGAACAGGGCGATGGACTTTATTGGCTCAGTGGAAAAGCGGGATCTGGTAAATCCACTTTGATGAAATACATTATGCAAGATCCACGGACACAGCGGCATTTGACGACGTGGTCAAAAGATTCAGAGCTCTGTATCGCTGCATTTTTTTCTGGAATCCCGGTACTGAATTATAAAAATCACAAGTCGGCCTTCTACGTTCGCTGTTATATCAAATTTTGGAACAAATTCCGAGCCTCATTCCGGTTGTTTTCCCCCAACAATGGGCATCCCAATATTCTTCCCTCAGTCCGACTGCGGAATTTAAGGTATGGACCACTTCATCTCATGCTCCATTTGGGACAGCAAGTTCCCGGTTGAAAGATATTCTTTTTGTATTGTGTACGAGAATTAGGTCAAGATTCTCTTACTGTCAGAACAAACGCACGCCTTATTTACATTTCTTTTTTATTTCAGCATTAGCTAACAGAACAAGTATGTCCCTCCACTAAGATGGTCGCTATCAACTCTTTCCAAAGCATGGAACTCATTAATCGCCGAGGTTGGAAAGGATGAGACTCAAGTCAAACTTGCCATCTTCGTAGATGGACTTGATGAATTCGATGGCCTGGATCGCCACAATTTTTGGTGATACAGCAGATTCAGCTCGTGTCAAGTATGTGCATCCAGTAGGGCGCATGTTGCATTTGAGACAGCTTTCGCCCATCGACCATCTCTCAGACTTCAGGATCTTACGCGGAACGACATCCAAAATTTCATCGAAGATCGCTTGGTACGGAACGAAGAAATGCAGGCTCTACTTCGTCGAGAGCCCGCAGAGGCACAGAACCTCGTAGAAGAGATTGTGATTGCTGCGTCCGGTGTATTTTTGTGGGTAGATATAGTTGTCACATCTTTGATTCGAGGTTGGGAACCCGGGATACTATACCTGATCTACAGAGAAAGCTAAAACTACTCCCTCGGGATCTCAAACATTTGTACATGCACCTCATCACAAGGGTAGATGACGACTACAAAGACGAAGCTCTGATCTTTGTAAAACTCATTACTGCCGCCGAACCTCGAGAGGGCGAATAGGAAATGGTCGAGCCGATGACTGTATTGCCACTTTATTTTTATTTTTAGCAATGGAATCGTAAAAGGGGGTCGTTTCATCAACCGTATGGTCTTTTATAACATCCCCAGTGTTTCTGCAACTTCGGTGCAAGGAGATGGCACAACGGCTAAAAAGCAGAACAAATGGTTTGATTTAGGTGCAGCTTCAAGGATGTAGAGCGGATGAGATCACTCCGGGTATGGTTGTTCAGTATCATCATAGGAGTGTTCGAGATTTCGTGGTAAGCTAAGAACTGAAGAATATTCTTCAGACTGCGACCGATTCGATGCAGGCTATGCTATGCTCCATGCTTCTGTTTCTGAAATAAAGTTAATAGCATTTGGTGTTGCTTGCGGGAGCATTCATACTCACCATGGTCTGTGTATCCCAGCATTAACATACGCTCATCGTCTACAAGGAAATGTTCAGACAGCCGCGCTATCGCTCCCTTTGATAGATCAACTATGCCAAGCATTCTTTCAAGATCAAATAGAGGATGGGGCTGCAATTTATCTCTCCAGCCTTTTCCTAGTGGTTGAATGGGATTTACACTATTACCTCCGCCGAAAGCTTGAAAACTCCGCTCACCATCTGAGTAGTGCCTCGAAAATGGAACTCATTAAATATACTATCGGCCTGATATCAGGGCGACAATCTGGGCCAAAGACCTTACTTACATTGTTATCGGCTAGTGATGATCCGTTCCAGAGACCGCCACCACCAGGTGATGACTACTACGCTCGCTTATTAGCAGCAGGAGAAGCCCCTTTAATCGCAGAAGTGCGTCGATATTCATAATTTCAAAAAGTAGTTCTTCTGCTACATCACTCTACTTCAAATATCCGGAAGACTGAAGCTGATGATATTATTAATGCTTGGGCAGAGGGTTTGAATTCTCTTTTGAAGCCAGTAATTTCACGAAATCGCGTTCACAAAGATCCCCAATTTGTGGAGGTTGATGATAATGACCCAAGGCTCCCAGAAGAATTCATGAGAGAGTCCAAAATCATTGACGATGTTTTCAGTAAATATCCAGCCTTGAATTCTGAGCTCCAGAAACTTCTTTTAGATGTTGCACCCTCGCTTGGAGTCGAATACAAGAACTTTGTACAGGCAAAACCAAACAAACTCCTTGTATTCAAGCTTTGTTGTCTAATACTTCAGATATTATTTATATTGGTTTTATTGTTGAATACACCCTTAACAATTCATCGGGGAGAGCTTTGGAAAGGTGTTAAGAAAGCCATTGGACCATTTTTGCTGGGGGCGGTTTTTTCGGTTGTGCACACCTATTTTTCCGCGGAAGACTTTTTCATTTCCAAACCAGGATGTGATTCTGAAAGTCTTGCTGAGCTCTCTAAAGATTTTGCAAGACTTGGTGCTTCATATAATGAAACAGATAGCGAAGACGAGGACGAGTATTATTAGAAATGAAGCGAATATCAGTTTTGTAGCAAGAACCTTGTCGGATTTCCCCTTCATTTGGTTAGACATCAGAAAAAAAGAAACCTGATTAAAAGTCCATTACTCTCCAACCTTTATCAGACATAACCAATCTATGCACAGTCGTAACGACAGCCACCAGCAAAATTAATGTCACATGATACCTTGATCGCCACTTAACTCCGAGTCTACGCAAACACGTAACGTTAAAATAATAACAGACCTCATACTTAGCTGATATTACTGTCTGTGTCTTTGCACGTATAATAGACATGAACACTCCCACAAAACTCGTGCTCGGCGTTCTTGGCGAAATGGCGAAATGGCGAGAAGCACATCAGACGGCTTGACATTTAAGCCGTGGCTGAGAACTCACTATTTCATCCTCGCATTTCATGCGATCTTCTAACCATCTTCCTGTGTGATTGTACACGTTTTGCGCTTCTCCTATGCGATCTCCCGAGAGTGGTTTCTGAGTGCCAATATGTTTCTTCCCGATCTAGATCGACCTTTCGCCTCTCGACCCTATCTCGTTCCATCAATATTCCTGACCTGCATATTTGGCTCGTTGTTACCTCCAAAGATTCGTACAGCGACAGTCCTGATTCTTTCCCTTTATTTGCTGTTCCAAATTCCAAAATACACATATGGAAAACCACATGAAGACTACTTGTTTCCCATTCAAGCACTTCTCGTCATAACCCACTGGATCGACTTTTTCCTCGTACACTCACCAGATGAATTTTCTCGCGAGAAAGACGGTGAACATCGCCCAAAGACATTATGGGATAAATTCAAATGGGTGTGGGATCTGAATCTTACACTCAGAGGGATTGGGTGGAATTGGCAAGTAAAATATGTGCGAGAGGGATGCCCAGCCGATACAACAAGATGGGAAGTTTAAATGACTACCAAGATATTTAAGGGAGTCCAACAAGCTAATTCAAAACAGGGAGTTCGCAGGGAAAGAAATTGGAAAGACAATCCTCTTCTATTTATTTTTTGATTTGACAGTATTTATTACTAGAGCTTCTGCATATGGCTCTCCTTCAATACCGGACCTATTCTCCGACTCTTTGCTTAGACAGGTCTTCTTTGCTTGGCTACCTGCAGTTGGAACCTACTACTCCATGAACATGCAAATCTCGGGGTTTTCTGCCGTAACAGTCCTCTCCGGAATATATACACCACAGGACTGGCCACCACTTATGGGGCGGCCCAGAGACGTCTCGACGATACGTGGTCTCTGGGGAAAATTTTGGTAAGTGAGATTCTCGGGGAATATTTCCCATCCTTGTTCCTGAGTGGGTATTTCTCAAAGCAGTAAACTAACTCAGATATCCTCGGGTATAGGCATCAGTTTCTACGTCGAGTCAGTCAATTTCACTTCCTTCCATTCCCTTTCGAAAACACGGTCTTCAACTAAATTCGTAGCTAGACCCTTGGAATCCCATTCGATATTCTCACGAAAGTCATTCCAATCAAACATGGGACTCTTCTATCCAGATATCTTCAACTGGGTCTCGCGTTTCTTACATCGGGCTGTATTCACCAATTTGGAGCGTTGAATTTGCCTTCGAGCTCAACAGAGAACAATCGAAAACAGTTTACTTTCTTCATTGTGCAACCACTTGCAATAATATTTGAAGATTTGGTCATATACGTTGGAAATGGAAGGGGCATTAAGAGGTCTGGTAAGTCTACATCTCCCTCTAGAGTACTACCTATTGGATAACTCATCTTATTGAGCAGGGAGAACAAAGGCTCTGGGTCAATTATGGGTCTTTCTCTGGTTTTCCTGGAGCTTAAGGTATATGGTGGCATTTGTCTATAGTTCCAGAGCTATGGCAACGAAGCAAATGCCAAGTTTAATTGATAGTATGATCCGTATTTTGAGTCGTTCCGAGCCTTCGGGGAATCATCAGCTATAAATACCGGCACTTCACATTCGGCTCTACGTCATCCGAATATCAAATCATGGTAGTCCGGACTTCAAATTCATCTTTTGATCGCCATTTTGTCACTTTACAAAATTCACTCAAAGTTTTCTCTAAAGGTATTCTTTTTTTTAAAAAAAGCAGGCATAATTGTATTAGTTGTGTATCTACTCGTCGCTCCTCCCCCGTCAAGTTTATTGAAACAAAGTAACCGAATGGAAGTAACCAGGTGATTGACTGTGAGATGAGTTCACTGTTGAGCTTATTGGGGGTCTTCCATCGGTTGGAAAAATCGTTACATGCCCATCGAGCTCAAGTCTGTATTCAACACCAAAGCCTCGGAGCTGAAATGGTTGCCTTCCGTTGCGTGGAACAATCAAGAGTCTTCCGTTCGGGAAGGCAAAGTAGTGGTCATTTGGAAGAACACTATTGACATCCCCATGAGGTCCGTATACTCGGGAATCCACGGAATCACTGTCGTCGTTCTCTTCATTCTCCATCCCGTCTTCCAGATCGAGACTCGCCAAAAACTCCATTATACCCCTATCATACTTGAACCGACCGCCATCTAGAATGATAACCTTCAATCCAACAATCTCTTCGTTCAGTCCAGAGATAATGTCATCTGTGCTGAGTTCTGGAATTGCTTCCCTCCAAGCACCAATGTACTCGAGAGTGGTAAATGGTTCTTCCACTCGCTGAAGGAATTCGATGGAACGAGTTCCTAATAACCTATTGATTGGAAAGGGATCAAACATTTCTCCTCGGTCCGTTCTACCGGCGTCCTCGTTGCTTTGCATTACGGGTGATGGCAAGGTTCCATCTATAAGAGTACGTGGGGCTGTTAACATATAAGGTGGTCCGATTCTTCTGGCACTGCCCATCCAATTTGCTGAATTACTGTATGGAGTCCCACCACGGATAGTGAAGGAGCTAGAAGATTGCTCGGCTCTTCCTCGAATACTACTTAGTTCTCCATCCCAATCGAAGATGGCACGGGAACTCCCCCTAAGACGATCCTCATCAAGTCTCATAGCGTAAAGGCTTTCTGGGGGGCAGAAACTTTGACGACGACTGTGGCGACAGTTGTGATGACACGCTTGAGTGTTGATTTCATCCTCGGGACTGGTTGGTGCAAAAGATGGAGCAGGCGAACTTAGCCAATGTCCTGCTGGAGGTGAAGAAGCACGAAAGGCATAAGGCATGGTCGAGGGGCTTCTTGGACGAGGCGGAGAAAGAGGATGGAAACGATTTCGCCGGCGAAGAAAGCCGTGGCGACCTCTTTGGGTGGTAGTGTCATTAATGGAGTACGCTGGTTCGAGAGATGGAGCAGGCGAAGCCAATCGCGATTGAGTAGAGTGTCCTACTGGAGACGAAGAGGCACGATGTGTGCGCGATGGGTCCCGTGAAAGAGGTGAAGAAGTACGAATGGTGGAAGGTACAGACGGGGAAGAGCCAGAGGGTGAGCTTTGCGTAGAAGAGACAGGAGCACGAATGGCAGGAAGTGATGTAGAGGGCATTCGTGAAGGTGGCGAAGAAGCCCGTGATCCAACTGGGGAGTCTGTTGTACTAAGTGGCAAGGTGGCTGAAGGCGGTGGGGAAGAAGAAGAACCCTCCTTGGAGACCTTAACCCATTCATTCGAAGATGTTGGAGATGACATTTTGGGATCGGTGTTTGTTGTCTGTATGGCGGAGAAAAGTCAAATGTTCAGATATTTTGTGAGAAAAGAAGAATGTGCAGGTTTTGGGAGAAGATGCGAACCTTTATACGAAGTTTTTGAGAACTGCGTGAATGAGTTATGACGAAGTCTATATTCATCGATTCAGTGCTGTATGCGCCGACTGCTTTTCTCCCCACTTCTTTTTTTACAATAATTTTCAATCACTTACTTGATAGGTCTGGCATGAATCTGCAAGTGAGCTATTAATACCAGTTTCTCGCATGAGCTTTGAGAGCGCTCTCTAATCCTTGAGAATCCTCTGCCAAGCTTCTACGTCTACTTGAAGTCCAAATTCAATAATAATCAACAACAGCCCCAGATTTTGAGACTGCAGCCGCTCGCGTTTCGTAGAACTTCTTGGCGTCCTAGCCCAAATCGCGTATTCCTGTCGTAGAACAGCCGCCTTCCTCCTAAAAGAGCTCTTCGAAGCATGTATTGAATATTAGGATTACGATTTCCTGGACGCTTTTGCGAGGAAGTCAAGAAGGGAAATATTGGAGTTTTTGCCGAGCGAAAGATTTTTAGATTCACGGGAAAGGATCTTATGAGGGAGGAAGATATTAGTAGGAGTAAGACTCACAAACGAAAAATTATCGATAGGCACTCTGGGGAAAACGTGCAAAGCTGAATAAATATTATATTGATGACGAGGAAGACGGAAAAAAGAACCCTCGGGGCTAATTTAGAGGAAGTATCTATTTAAGTTGTCTTTGGAGAGATACGTGAGAGGTATTATTGAATCGGTATATTAGCTATGGTGCTTTGTGCTATTAAAAGTGTCACCGTTGCCATGGGAATTTGAAGTTTCATCAAGACTCAAGAGATTCCGGAGTTCTCAGAAACAAATGTTCTAAATCATAGATAGATGATAATCTTTTACAAGAGAGGTTTCAAAAGAGGTGGTCACTTTTCCGAGCAATATCTTAGCAGTTTGAATTTCTGAAAGCATCGCGTTTGTGACTAAGATACAAGATTTAAGTAAGAAAAGCCATGATAGATTCAAGATGATAACCAATCATAACCTTGCTTAAGATTCACTGGACTGCAATCTCGCCCGCAGCACGCCATTCAGCCCCGTCGAATCGATAAGTCCTAAACCAACCACCCCCAGCACTTTCTCCGCTTTGTAGATTAGAACCATTAAAGAAAGCAGGCGTGTAAATATTATCAAACTCCTCCATCGTAATTCCGTATTTCATACAGCGGAACGGATTCCAGACATTTTCCCCACCAATGAAGCAGGCGGCAGCTGTTAGTACTTAGGCTGTAAGGTACATTTTCTTTTCTGCTTGGATGTGCATAGAATTGACAATAAACATTTTGAATTGAAGAGAAAAGAGGCCTCGGTAATACTGGGAGTAGGGGGTTTTTGGTGTTGGTAATGGAGTTCTGGCTTGATGTGGTGGATCGTTACTTGAGTGCCATGTGTTTCGACTTCGCTTAACAGCCCTAGTTCCGCTTTCGCTGTTACTTGGTCTGGTTCTTTTTGTTCTTCTTTCTGTACATCTTACTTTAGGTTGGTCGTTTGACTGCGGGGCGCCTTCACAGAATTGTGGATTTGTTCTCCAGAGTGGAGGTCCTGGTCGTGGGTTTTTGATTTGAGGAGCTTCCTCTTGGTTTTTCAAAAGGGATGGGGTTTCTAGCTTCATTTTGATTTTGTTGGCGAGAGTATTGGAATAGTGATTACTTTTAAGTGTGTAAGTTTAATGAAATGGAGCAGGGAAAGGTTAAATTTATAGTTCCGAAAGATCCATATTTTGTGATTCACAGTGTGGTCTTGAAAAGAGTGATTGGTATGCGATTTATTCTTGATGCCCTTCTACCATGAGGAATGCAGTTTCATGGCGTTTCCAAATGTACTCTTAGCCAAGATTTTAAGCAGCCTGTCTAAAGTTTATAGATATGGTAAGATGATGCTATGGACTTGTGTGAGAAAAGGGCAATGGTCATGTGACCATAACTCTTCGCGTTTTGGGCTCAGTGTAGGAAGGAGTCATTTATTCCATTGTATTCGACTTAAATTTTTATTTATGAAGCTTTTCTATGCATGAATAATGCCTTGTTCCTCCACTTGAAGGGCATCAACCCTGTCAGCTTGGCATGAACAAAGATTTAGCGTATAAAAACTTCACCTGAGATGGAACTTAGAAAGCTCGATAGTTGGCCTTACAAAAAATTATTTTCTCAACCCTCAATTCAACCGTCAACTTCCTCAGTAGGAAACTTCCATTTTGTCACCCTATCGTCTCTCCTAGCACATGCGAGATTATGCCGGTTCTTAGGGTCAAAAAACGTACCACGCCAAAGAATCATCCCCTGGAATGTCAAGTTTGATCAAAGTTCCATCTTCCAACTCTTTCAAAACTAAGGACGGGAATTCATCCAAAGGACCTAGAAATTCTGCACCCAAGACCCGGATCCTTAGAAGTTGTGGGAGTGTGAGGGGTCTACCAGCTGTACGGATATGCATATCGCGGAACATCCCCATAAATTCGTTGGCTGCCGAGTCCTCTGGAGAAGGATTGGAGGTTACGTAGGAAGGAAAGTTGAACCGGTTGGAAGAAATAATGGGTGCACTTTTGAACTGCGTGATATGGAGAGTTCTGATGAGCTTTGCCTCCTTGGATAGGAAAATTGAGGGCATGAAGGTTTATATATAGAGTGCTTTGAGTCTCATTGTGAATGCTTTCGGAACGTACAGATTCAAGGCATCGTGTGTGGTTTTATAAAGTTATTATTGCCATTGGCATAATTCCGCTTTAATTACTCACATAGGTGCTCTATGAGTGTTTCGGTATTCAGGTATTATATACTTGAGAGAATCTTTGAAGGAAAGTAAAAATATGCCAAGGTGCTCGTTACTATTTTCTGACCTGAAATACCTTAGCCAAATAAGCTGCTAAGTACTTACAAGTCACTGGTTAAGTGAATGCAAAACTAATCAACGTAGTACCCGTCGGTGCACTAAAACAATTTAGCTTAATTTTTCCAAAACTTCCAGGCCAAGGCGGCTGGAGCAACGACTTAGGTAGGCAATTCGAACACTGCCACTCTCGCAAGCAGTCTCGCTAATCAGGGGTTGACTTGACCATATACCCCGCTTCCAGCTCTCAGTCTAACCTCGTTCACCTCAATCATTTCACATTAATCAAAATACACCTAGGAAACATGTCATAAGGATTTGGTTTTTCAACCGGTGACTTCATCGCTGGGAGAAGATGAGAAAGTTTCAACCTTCTTTGGGAAATGGGAGAAACGATAACACAAGCGGGGTTAAAGGGCGTTGGATAAGAGTCAAATAGGTTTTGTATAAGAAGGAGGACGTTGTTAGATTCAAGACGGACTTGCTGGGGCATACGCAGAGTATTTTGATGTTGTAAGCTGTGGTTCAGAGGTTATTATAAATTTCTTTGCGAGCTACTTGATGCTAATATTCGTCTTCTACAGAACCGCACAAGATTTCTACAAAGCTAGAGAGAATGCGCGTCGGATGACTTTTACCAGAAGACTCCAAGAATTCTTTTTTGATGGCACGCAGAGATTATATGCTGTACTAGATAAGGAAACGAACTTCTCAAGTTTGCAGTCAAGATTTTGTGAGTACCGTTATTTGTAGCAGAGTATTATGCACATGGATAACACTCAATACTGATATCTCTCTCAGGCGTATGAACGTGATGATTCCCCATGCCTTTCTCCGCATCCTGAATATTTTGCCCAATGGTCCTGGGCAAGTTGCTTTCCAAGATACTGCAACGAGGCTAGATATCGACTTGGAAGGTGATTGGGAACGTTGTTTTCACCCCGGGCAGCGAGTTAACATGAGTATGGTTTTTTACAAAGAAATTTGGTCAACGAGCCCCTCTTTTGACGAACAACTTATTTGCCCGCGTTGTAGAAACGCAACAGGGGAGAGTAGTAGCCTGGGGCTCACTGAGTAGTAAATATCCCCACTAGTTAAACTTACCTCCAGCTAATTATAACTAGTAAAGGCTGCGGCATGGAATTTTTACGAGAAGTGCATAGAGTAGTCATTGTTGACAAAACGCTTGACGACTTGGACCATGGTACCCTGAAGAAAATGATACCATACGACCGACGAACCCGCTGTAAAGGAACAATCTCGGTCCAGGTTGAATCGAACTATATGGGAACCATAGCGCATGTGCGAATTACCATAATCCAGCGGATGAAGATTTCTCGAAATTTCAAAAAGTGCGAGTTATAGAAGAACACTCTCAGATGTATCTCAATCCAGTGGCACGAAGCGAACACCCATTGCATGTTTACACCCTGGATGGCCCCAATTCATTGCGCTTTCAACCTTTGACAATTGAAAGAAAACAAATTGAGGACCTGTACTGGACTACTTCTAAACATGAGGCAATCACAGTAGACAAGGCTATTCTACTGGAATACGGGAAATTATCTACACATCTTTAGCAAAAAACGGATCATTGTACCGAAGTGCGAAGGAAGGTTCTGCAAAGAAAATGTACATCTTTAAATACAATTGCTCTACTAGATAAGGAAACCTCGAGAAATCATATGAAATAAGAATCGGATGAGAAAGCTTTCTATGACATTCTACGAAAGCACCGATTAAGTACAATAAACAATTCTCTAGAAACCCCTAGCAATAGATTAAAAACTAGTGAATTTACCATGTAAGAGAATAAAGTGAAAGAAAGACATTAGTGCATGACCACGTCCTTCCCATGAGTTAAAACTATAGATACACCTGCTGCGCTCAACACTACATTATCAAACGAAGCAAGTGATATCGCAATAACCCCATCCTTTCTAAGTACACTTAAGTGTCCCAATATTGTAGCGCTCCTCGTCGTGGGCGTGAGTATTCGGGACTTGGTAATGTTTACGCCAGCTTTGACACACGAAGAGCCTACTAGACGCTTCGCTGACTACAAAAGGACGGAGAGGATTATGTTAAGAATAAAGTACTGGCAAATATATAGTTCATACGCGATTGCTTTGGCCCCCACATCGAGATTGAGTAAGCTGCGGGTTACTTTTGGGCAAGCTGCGTGTTACTCGGCTGTAACCCCCGAGTAACCCACGAGTAACCTGTGGGTGATCACGGGTTACTCGCAGGGACCAGACCTTAATGAAAGAGGATAACACCCCGGACGATATTCTCGCAAACTCATATATGTCGGTCTAGGGGAAGAATCAAAAGTCGAATGCCACTTGCGCACTTTTGTTGCTCCATAAATTACCCCCGAATTTTAGTGCTTTCCTCTTCCCTGCAAACACCTGGGGTCGGAACTTGTTCTTGGGCGCCGCGTCTCCCTCTGGTAGAACTGGGGGAAATCCTTCCTTGGATGGTCTCTCGTACTCTCTCAACTGGTGAGCTGGGTTTGATGTAGAACACGAACGCCAAGTTTGAACTTCGTAAGATCTGGGAACATCGAAAAAGTATGGTCCAGTTGACCACTTCTTAATGAGAAACCTTTCCGGCGTAGTTTTTCGCAAATCGTCGAAAAGCTACACATTGTGTTAGCTGCATAAAGATCATTCCAACTTCTGCCTTTACCATCCCCAATCACTCGTCCAAAAACTTAACAGCTTTTAAGTCGTTTTGAAATGCATTCTGGAATCTTTTGTACAAAGGCATCTCTGCACCCTTCCCTTCTACAGCGTCCATTCTCGCCCATCCATCCTATCTATCGCACCCTCCCCTCCCACAAAAGAAAACTTCTGGCCACAATATACAATTATCTCCTTCTAACCAATGACAAGCGATGATTCCTCGGCGAACTCGTATGCTGGAATTTCGAGGTTGAGTGGAGCAGGTCCCTTTCTTATACGTCCGGAAATATCGTAATGGGAACCGTGGCAAGGGCAGAACCATCCTCCGAAATCACCAGCCTCACCAATTGGTACACATCCCAAATGTGTGCAGACACCTAAATTTATTGCATTAGAACGAGGTGTTCCCGGATGTATTTTCTGGGTAGAGAATGGCATAACATACCAACCATAACCAACCACTCTGGCTGCTTAACACGCTCCGCATCGGTTTGAGGATCTCTCAATGTCTCGACCTTGACACTCTCGGCTTGCTTGATCTCATCCGCGGTTCTGTGGCGAATGAAGACTGGCTTTCCACGCCATTTGATAATGACCTACTTTAATCAGTATCACAATTGCTACAGCAGGCCAAACCAATGTATATGTTTACGTACGTTCTTTCCCTCTGGGATAGATGCGAGATCGACCTCGACC
>LLCD01000670.1:0-15804 GCA_001414355.1 Hymenoscyphus salicellus
GCTGTTGAGTGCATGGCGGGGACCTGGTAATCGGATAGGTTTTGAGGACATGCGACCCGCAAGTTTGAGGAAGGCTACAACCGAACCGGTGAAAGTTACACCACCTATATGCCGTTAGCTTAATCCGAAGGATGGGAAGAAGGGTAATAGATACCGATGAGAACTCCCAAGTACCCAGCGACCAAGTGCAACGTGGAGATATCCCCAATATGTGCCATCACACTACCGAAACTCGTCAACACTGCAGCCAAACCTACAACCGAATGCAAAGCCGCAACAGTTTGTGGAAGATCAGTAGCCGTAGTTCTGCGACCAATCAGCAATCCTATATAAATTAATAAATACCAAATAATTCGATGTCGGGAAGCATACCAAGGATACTACCAACCCCAGCAACTCCAGCGAATTGCATCAACACCTCAGGAGGGAACCCAACCGCAGCTAGTGATGCCAAAATACCTGAACTCACACCAAGAACACCAAGAATATTCCCTTGTCGAGCAGTCGCTTGAGAAGCCAACCCAGAAAGCGAGCCGATACACAAAAGACTACTCGTGAGATATCCGGCTTGAACAAGGCCTGCCATACCAGTGCTTGCTGCAACAAGATATCCACCAGTGAACACAGCACCTGGAATTGCGTAGAGCCATGGGTATTCCGGTGGATCGGTAGGTCGCTTAAACATATCAAGCATTCGTTTGGTAATTACGAAGCCACCAGAAACGTTAACGAAGGCCAGCAATACTGAGAGAGATCCGAGTGCTTGTGGTATTGTATGGGGTAAAAGTCTGCCTCCCATGATGAAGAAACCACCGACTCCGACCATTCCTAATACTCGCTTAGCAATCATCCAGCGAGGGTGTCAATACTGCTTACCTGAAATAGCATTGGTGACACTCATAAGAGGAGAATGAAGAGCAGGTGTTACTCCCCAGACTGTTCGATACCCAATTAACCCCGCAAGCGCAAAAGTAAACACATTCCCCATAAAAATAGGACCTGTAACTTTCCCAAGAGCAAGAGCAAGTCCCATCCCCCCAGTAACAGTTGCCACTTCTCGCGAGGTTTTCTGCCATGGTGTAATAGCTAAAGTCGTAGCCGCCTCTTCAGCAGGTAACGTTTTTTTCACTGGTGCAGGTGGAGGTGCAGGTCGTGGTGCTGTGGGAACGATATCTCCGTTGTAAGTAACAATCGAGCCTCGAACGACCTCGTCTTTTAGATCAACACCGAATTTCTTGTCTTCTGGGTTCATGGAGAGAAGGAATTTGGTGATGTTGTTTGAGTAGAGTGTTGATGACTGGGTCGGTAGTCGGGATGGCAAGTCGGTATATCCTAGAAGAAAGTAAATAACTGTTCTGCAACTGTAAAACAGTTCGCGATCGATATTAAAAGTGTCTGTATGTAAATACGACAGGTTCGCACCCGCCCTTTCCCTTGGCTGTACCAGCTTTTTAGGACAAATCAAGTACATTGTCCTAAACACCCAGGACAATGCAAAATATTGACCCAGGTGTTTAGAACAACGAGAGGCGAAGGCAGGTGCGAACCTGCTAACATTTTTGATATCCACTGCAAGCGAGAATGTTAAAACTCACCAATCACGGTAACACCCTTATGCTCAATAAGCTTCCCCGGCTGGGTAGCCACACAATTCCCCCCCGCCTCTGCAGCCAAATCGACTACCACGGAACCGGGTTTCATGGCGCTCAGCATCTAGAATTGCGGTTAGCATCTGATTGATCAATATGAACGCCATGGAGCTGAAAGTATCTCATTGGCCGCGTTTCGCATATGCATGCAGCAAGCTTACCTCTTCAGTAATCAACTTAGGTGCAGGACGTCCGGGAATCAAAGCTGTAGTAATAACAATATCTACTTCTCGACATTGCTCTAAAAACAACTTCATCTCTGCTTCGATAAACTCCTTAGACATCTCCTTTGCATATCCGCCAGCGCCGGAACCGTCTTCCTCGATTTCGACTTCTATGAATTCTGCACCTAGCGATTGGACTTGCTCACGTGCTGCTGGGCGAGTATCGAATCCTCGTACCACAGCTCCCATGCGTCTTGCAGTAGCGATTGCACTTAATCCTGCAACACCGGCCCCGATAATAAGGATCTTGCATGGTGGAATCTAGCTAAGTTAGTACATATAATGATATATGAGCTCCCAGGAGATAGGGAAAGCGGCAGTAAATGGCCCCAGTCGTACCCGCCTCCCAGCTCATCGTGTCAACGTTATAGGGCAATTCAACGTTATTACCCTAAACACTTGGGACAATGAAGTTCAATCGTCTCAAGAAACTGGCACAATGAGTTGGGTAGGCAGGTACGACTGGTGCCATTTATTGCCGCTTTTCTCGTCTACCTCGATAAAGTTATGGGGTACAGCAGAATCGCCTTACCTTCCTATATGCGTGTCAGCCAAATGCATGTAACAGTAACATAACAAAATAATTACCCTGCAGCAGTAACCTGCCCTGTCAAGAATCTACCAAAATGATTCGAAGCCTCCAAAACAGCTTTATATCCCGCAATATTCGCCATAGAACTGCCCATCTATTAGTTCTCATCATCAAAAATCCCGTTTTATGAAGTCAACAAACCTCAAAGCATCAAAGACCTGCGCCCTAGAAATCCTAGGAATCATATCCATCGCAAAACTCGTCGTACCCCTCCCCGCCAATTTCTCCACCACACCCTTATTCTGCGTCGGATAAATAAAAGATATGAGGGTGGAACCGTCTTTCAACATATCCATCTCACTCATTTCCCCCTCCATACTCGGCGCCCGGACTTTAAGGATTATGTTACTATCCCCCCAAACTGTTTTAGAATCTGTCAAAGTTACGCCAGCTTTTGAGTAGGCTTCATCTGGGAATTGGGCTTCTGCTCCTGCGCCGCGCTCTACTAGTATTTGTTTGAACCCTTTTTTGAGGAGGAGGATTGCGTTTTGCGGGGTTATTGCTACTCGACGTTCGTTGGGGTAGGTCTCACGGACAACGCCTATTGTGATTTCTGAATAGGGGGTTGAGTGGACGGGAGGGGTGACGACTTCGGAGGGGGTGTCTGTTTCGACTGAAGCGCTCTTCCTTCTGTAGGGGACGAGGGCGGTGACTTGGAGACGTATCTTTCGATGGTCTACCCAGCTCTTGGATGGTTGGTATAGGAGACGTACGCTTCGTGCTGTTGTAAATTTATTCTTAGTTATTTATCCGTAGAAAAAAAGCTGCACCAGAGGGTATAGATATTGGTGGCGGAGATCAGTACAGGATTTCCATTGTACCGGACCATCTGGAGAATGACAAAGTCTCAATACTCATTGTTCGAGGCCAACTGCACAATATGCCATGTTGTGCGAATTGGTGTGGAACAATCAGTTATTCTCCGAGATAATCTAGTGCAATAGTTTCCAATAATGGTCAGTAATACTGGTTCTGGGAGTATTGCTGCTTCATACCAAGAGGCCCAAGACTCGAACGTTTCCCCGCAGCTGCTGCTCGAAAAGCAGCTCGAGAGTGGAATGCCATCGGCCGCATACTCGATAATCGTATCATGGTTGGAAATATCTCTCGATTGTCGTGGAAGGCGACGAGTTGTTCGGAGTAGGAGCTTGCATCTGTTGCGTGTTTCGTAAAGTAGCTCGTGGAGGAAACGGTTTTGATCGGGTGAAATGTATTGTGCCTTGAGCACCCCAAGTCTCCTCGACTACCTAGTTTAAGTGAATGCGTCGGCACTCCCGGAAAGGTTAGAAGCTACAGCAGTGTCACACGGCCCAGTCAAGTACCAGTGAATGCGTAGTCTGTAACTAATTGTGTCAAGTTTGGGAGTCTGTTGTCGGGTATGGAATGGATACTGGAAAGGGGAGAGCTAGGTAACATGAACAATGAGAGACCACTGGAAAAGGGTCACAATGGCTTGCAGCCGTGGGCTTGAACAAACCCGTTGACAACCGCCGGGCATCAGAGCCTCCCCAAACAAGGAGGAGGTAAATGGGCAGGACCGCTGTAGTTCGTTGGGATGTCATTCCGCGGGATTTTAGTGGTCCTTCCATCCTTCAGCGTGGGTCCGGGGTAAGTGGAGTGCGGGGAAGCGCCCAACATTCCCTGTAACTTTAACCTGTCACGCTGGTGATGCCCGTCGTTGGTGAGGTTCGTATGAATTCACTCCGAAAAGAGCTGCCAGCAGAAAGAAATTGAGCCTTTCTTTAGCCTCATCGTCTGTTAACGAAGCATCCATTTTGGAAATCCCGACCGGAAAAATCCAATAATCCCTTGCTTTGGGTATAAAATAGGAACTTGCCGAAGGTAAATTCGGTGCACAAGGTGAGGAGAAATGTAGATGAATTTGCGAACTCGGAGATAGAAAATGCGAAATCGGACATCTGGATGGAATTGCCAGAATGAGATGTTACACAAAGTGAGGGGAGGACAATAGTACGGATTATTTAGCCGCACGTGCGAAGTATCACTATCATTTGTAAGAAATGAGATTGCTACATTAAGATCTTATAGGCAGAGATGGAAGAAGTCATCAGAAACTCTCAACTTGGTAGAATGAAAAGATTAGATCCTCTTATAACAGTATCTCATTTACAAGCAATCAGTTTGACGTCGAAGTGGCCTTCCTTTGCCATCAAGTTTGTCTAGTATTGATTTACAACAGCAAATATCTTCGTTGATCTTTTAGGTACGGAGTACACCTCAGAGTCAACCCTCTCACAATAAATTTCCGTGACTTCGGTCGTGTACACATGCATAAACATCTGAAGATCAAGCCTACAAGGCTATCTCCCGTCCTGGCTTACAAGAATAACTTCCTTGTGGAGACGAACCTTTATTCTAGAAACCCAGTAAATTCAAGTGCCACAAGGAGAGTTAGGAGTGAGCCAGAGGAATCGCTAGCCAGCCAAACAATTATCCAGTAAGCCAATATCATATACGGGGGACCGAAAAGAAGTTGCGAGTAAGCCAGATAACTAAGAGTAAGCCAACACTACATTTGGGGACCAAAAGCAAGGTGTGAGGAAGCCAATTCAGGTTTGGGTGAAAGAATGAACAGCAGACTTTTTGGTGATACAGCACGCTATGTTATTAGGTCAGGCTCGAGTACTTTGCCGCTAAGAACCAGCACAGCAAAAGGCTTGTTGCGCTGTATAAAAGGAAATGAATCCGTATAGTTGCGACAACTCGATTAGCCCAATTTTCCTCGGGACGATTGATGGATGGATCGAAGACTAATATTTTCCTGGCGACAAAACAAATCGTTTTGATGTTCAAGTCAAACTTTGACAAGTCATCCCCCCTAGCCAACATTGAAGAAAAGAATCCCTGGAACTACCAGTAGTCAAACACACACTATACCCGACAAAGTCACAAGAAAATCAACACAGGACTCAAGAACCCAGAACCAAAAGACCAACAATAAAATAATTTATATTCAATAACACAACAAAAGTCAAAACCTCAACCCCTCACAAGAAAGCAAATGTAGCAACTAAAGCCACCAACCCCGCAAACATCGTCGCCCCATTATCATGCGTCATCGAGCTCGCAGCCCCAGTCGAAATAGGCCGTCCAGTCTGCGTAGCATTTCCTCTGACACCAGTTCCTGAAGCACTTCCGGCCGAGGAGGTCCTCGATGCCGAGACCGTAGCACGCGAAGTACTAGACGCTCTCACAGTCGACGCAGCTCCATTTGAAGCTCCCGAGCTTGTAACTGCCGTTCCCCCTGATAATGCCTGTTCATTAGTGACATTGAAACTATTCCCGAAGATAACCTTCGCTCCCGCTGCGTTAATAACATTCAGCGCGCTGAAATTTCCTCTCGAAGCACCGGCAGTTTTTAAAGACGCAACCGCGGCGGTGTTACCCGTTGTGTTTACCAACAGCTCGACGTAACGATGCGAAACTGGTGCTCTATTTGGAGGACTGGGTTGTGCGTAGACTGCTACGGGCGCGGTGGTATTTGAGAGGACGAAGATCTGTTGGCCGCCGACTGTGGTTGCGGTTGCGGCGGAGGAGAGATCGGTTTGCATCCAGTGGAGGATTTGGCCTGTTTTTCCGTCTGCCGGGGCCCCGGGGATGTCGGGGTCGACCATGATGAGAGCGTAGGTGCCGAAGAGCTTTTCTTTTGTTCCGACAACGGGGTTGGATGCGGTTTCTGGGTTGTGTTAGATGCAATTCGCATTTTGGAATGGAGGATGGAATGACTTACCAGCTCTGGGGACTAGGGCGCCATCTACGGCTGCTTTGTTGTTGTATGCCACGAAAAGACTGCCAGTTGAAGAGGGCTCGAAGCCAGCTGGAGTAACAGCATTAACTGTACCCGCGACAGCGAGGGCGACAAGATACGAAAATAACATTATGTATATAAAAAGATATGTTTGAGCCGGCTCAATATGGAGAAGTGAAATTTAAATTATCTACCACAAGAATGAAATAAATATGTATGACCTTGCATGGGCAAGGAGGAAAGAGAAAAAGAGAGGAACAGGATGAAGGCTGAAGATGTACATATACCAAAGTGGATCCACCAAGTCAGTTCAAAACCTCCCAAGGCTGAGGTGACGAGGCCCGGAAGCGGTGGCGGTAGTTCCTGATGTTTCGAAACATCATGCAAAAATAGGTCACCTTCTGCAGCTATTCGCCGAGGGAATCGGCGGAGCGACTTCGGATGGCTTCAGACGTGTTTGAAAATGCTGGAAAATGCACTTGGAGCACTTGAAGCCCTTGACCGAACCGATCATGGACCCAATGGTGCCCCATCGGATCGAGGGGTCTGGGTTTGACTTGGCGGATTGAGGCTTGAGCGACATTGGCCAAGATGCGACTGAACGACCACAGCTTTCGACATGAGGAAAGTTAATACCGGCATGAGAGCGATTTAAGAAATGGCATTTCCGGGTGGCAATCTTTTGAACTGACGAGAAAAGGAGTATAGAACAAAGATTCAAGGAAAAATAAAAGTTGGAAAAGTATTCGGCATTTCCAATTTTGGCCGCGACACCAGACGTTTGAACTCCCCTAACTCGACCAGAAGAAGAAGGACGTGGACGCTTGTCCAGATCACCCGTGACTTATTCCAAATCGGGAAAGGAGCTAAAGTTCTAATTGTAGAAAATGGCTTCCAAGTGTCTTTGCCGTTCTTGGGCCTTGTGCTTGAGTGCTTCACGTCCTCTTGGGGTTGCGAAAGAACCTAAGAGGGACGCTTCCAATGCAATCCAGACATGTGATGCCAATTTCCCATAGCATCAGAATAGCGCCAACGGGTGAGGATGCTGAGTAGTTGTTTGACTTGTGAGTTGCAGATCGAGACTTCGAGATGTTGTTCTCGCGATGTTGTTGGTAGTTTTCCGAAGTGGATGTGAAAAAAAGAGGAGGCTGGGGAAGAATAGGCGAGGCCAATGACGCCACTCCCGCCTTCTTTTCCACTTCCTCCAGCCTCTTTCTTCAACAGACGTCAACCTCCTCAACCCCTCCTCAGCCTCCTGATATTTCACAATCACCATATCAACGGTAAGTCACGGTAGGTCCCCTAGTTTCTTCTTAGCATCAACTTACACAATTCCTCTATCCCCAATTGCTCTCTACGATTTCCTCATACGAATAAAACCATCAAATCTTTTACAACATCATCATACTCCGATAGGTTTCCTACCTCTAACAGCTAGCAACGAGTCATCCCTTTACAACGAAAAACTTTCGCTAAAACCTCCCCTCCTCGCACAAGCTACTCAACCTTTTGCAAACAAACAAAGCCCTCAAACCATCGAGCGAGGTCTAAGCGACCAAAAGACCAACATATCCGTAACTCACATCGGCACCATTCACCTCACCAGCCCATCATGCCCGAAATGGCGCAAACAAACTCCCCCATCTCCTACCCACGCTCTGCCGCCCTCCGCCCTCCATCCTCTCCATCCTCTCCCTCACCATACATCCCCTCCTCCCCATCCACACCACCCGTCCTCTCACCTTCCGCCCCTCTCACAAACGAACCTCCACCTCCCCCATATACCCCCTCTCTCCCAACCAACACTTCTGCTTCTGCGGGAGCCTCGGCACCTAACCCAGGCTTCTGCCTCCTGGCCTTCAGCGAGCGCCACGCCAATAAAACGCCCGGCGGCGGGATGACAGCATCCCAATACTTCGCTCCCTGTCCCGCCTGCGGTGTCGTGGTAGCAGACGAGATACCCGGGACTTATAAGGAAGGGTGGAGGGAGTGGGTTGATCCGAGTGTTAATTTTCGGTGGGAGAGCCATGTTGCGCCTAGTGCTAATGCTGTGAGGGAGAATGCTGAGAAGATGAAAGCGGGCGAGGAGGTGGATGGGGTGGAGAGATTGGGATGCTGGATTTGTTGGGAGTATGAGGAACGGTGGGTTGGGTTGATGGCGCCGGAGGAGTGGTATCTTCATCAGAGGAAACACTTTCGGGATGAGGGCTTTCGGGTCTGTGTTGGGAAGACGGGGGGGATGCAGAGGAGGAGGAATTGCATGGTTAGGAACTGTCCGAAGATACATTCTTAGTTTTTGGGTGGAAGATGTTTTGAGGATTTGGTTATATATGGTTGAAATGAATATATGATTTTTATGTTACGTACCTGCTTTCCTCGGAATATTGAACACAAACTTACCCCAAGTGGGGTTTGTTGTCGCAGTCAATTTTGGCTTTGAAAGCTGTGTTGCGTTTCTATGTTTTTTGTCAATTTTGGTATTCTGAAAGTTTTTGCTTTATATTTACGAACGTCTGTCCAAGAACAAGAAGCACTTGTTCTCGAATCTCTCTGTTTTCTTCTACGAAGTAGTATTCTCGGATACATTTTTATGAGGTGCTTTAGACTTCTGATTCCGTTCACAGCAGAAGTAGGTAAACTTAAGGTCGATGCTATCAAATATACCCACGTTGCAAGCCATTGAGCCTCAAAAGTGCTCCACTTCCCAAAAACACTACAAGCCGCTCTACGTGTAGCGAGGGAGCGGCCATTACGAACCATCTCCCTCAAACTTTTAGAGACAATCGCCAAAGTCACTTATTAATCTAAGATTATCCATCAGCTGCTAATAGGTTCTGACACCGAAGCTTATAGATTGTATATTTTTAGGTCGTGGTTGTGATCTTTTTCAAGATCTGCGACAGTTTTTTCAGTACTGAAATCCGCCGCTCCGCGATCAGAAGTATGGAGAATACACAGGGCACTCCTCGAGTGCGGTATAATGCCTTGCAACAGTGCCCTGTAATAGTGCCTTGAAGCCTCAACCTTGCGCAAGCGCTGTATTTCTCCCTGTAAATTGGTAGATTAGCTCTCAAATTCTCTTCTATGGGCTCGCTTACCCCTATGGTTTCCGTGTACGAGGCAGCCTTCAGGGCAGTTTACAGGGCGTTACGTACTTTTGACCGTATTAGGATGGATATTTTCAAATATCGATATTTCGTTGGGAATTAGTCTTTTTGGTGTGTGTATCTTCGCGAACTGTAAGCAGACTTGTAACCTTACTACGCCTCCTTTTGAATTCCCTTCCAATGACCTGCTGATGGCTGGTGGCATCAAATCGCCCGGGAGGCATCGCTCAATGAGGATTATGCGCTGTGCTGTTTATTGGTCATGGGTTATGAGTCACAATTGATTCGTGGACAGTTACAAAATTTTGAAGTTGAAGTGGACTTTCAGCTTGCAGGTCAGCAGCCAATGGCAAGCATTTGTCTCAGCGAGGGACCGAGATGGCCTTGGAAAAAGAAAGTGTTTGGATACATTAGGACGCGTACGATTTCAATAAAAGTTCTCAGCCACGTTTTATGAAAAGGTTTGAAAACCGTGGTGGCGAAAGTAGAGAGCCTCGTCCTGTTTTTTCCCCTTCAACTTTTACTTTCAATCAACTTGTTCTTCGACATTCTACTACTCCGTGTTCATTCTTTCGTCTCAGTACACGGCACCTGAAAACCCTATGTCAAGATCTCTCGATGATGAAAAGGGGAAGGGGGAGGAAAAGGAAGGAGAGAAAACTGACGCAAGTGCGATGGAGGAGATTGTTAGCGGACCCTCCAGAGAGCAGAGCATCCAGAACCGCCAACCCAGTCTGAATTCAAGGGAAATCAGAAGAGAGATGCGCTAAGGCAACAAATCTTTGATATAAGCTGTCAAAACTACGAGAAGAATCGTTTCTTTCCCCAGGAATCGTTGAAAAGGCTCATGTCTGAAGATGCCATTCGGGGTGTCTTGGAAGAGTGTCTTTCTGCGAATGAAACCGACTACACTTTACGCGCTATTTTAGACGGTGGATGGAAGGTTTTTGCGAATTTGGTCTCGGAGCAAAGGCCCGGTCCCTCTTTTCCCAAAAGCTTATCGGAATATAATTTACTGGCTGGAACCATTCTCCCGTTTACTCATGTTGTGGTGTTGGGTTATTCTGAATGCTATCGAATTTCTCTCCACCCAGAACACAACGACCTTAGTTCTTCGAAGTCTGATGTAAGCATGATACCCTCTGGATGTAGTTTGACTACTGACAAGCAACTCAGGAATTCTATATAGAAAAGTTTGAAGCTTCACATCTGAGATATCATATTCTGCCTAGCCTTTCGCTGCTTCGGTATCCAAACATCAAAGTTATAAATGTTTTCTTTCATAACCAATCTGGGTACCTCATTTTTCCATGGCCGCCTAATCGCCTTGAGGAATTACTATACGATGAAGTATCCTTACCCGACTTCCAAGATGTTGAAACATTCATTACTACCCTTGGTGGACTTTTCCTGGCTATCAAGGCCTTGCATTCTGGTATGTATAGCGATACTACCGATGAAATCCTTCCCAAGAACATACTTGTTGATGGCACCAAGTTGATTATTATCGGGGTTGAGCACGCAATGCTCGGTTCAAGGTACCCAACCCGTGTGGATAGAGATACCCACTTCTACAGACACTTGAGTCACTATATTGCGCCAGAGTGCAAAAACCGTGAATACAGTAACCGTCGTATTTTGGTTCCTGGAGATGTTTGGGCTTTTGGTTGCTTGCTTGCAGAATTGTCTACGTATATCTTGGTCGGCCCAAAGGGGTTAAGGAGAGAGTCAAGGAGTTAAACGTGGTAATGGAAAGGGATAATGATAAACAGAGAAAGTTGGATTCTTACACCCTGTCAATAAGCCCCTCACAAACATAAATGTGTTCTGACGAAATCTCGTTCTTTTTGCTGGAACGAGGCGTGGAAGACTGGCTATCCCAACTGGATGTTGAGGCTTCGCAGCTATGGTGACTCTTGATTGAATTAATCAAAACAATGCTGTCTTTTGATTCTCAGAAGCGACCAACTGCATCGGAAGTAACCCAAAGGTTACGTCTCGCGGAGTTGTGTGTTAAGATCCAGCGGGTTGATGACCAATATGCCAACGCGATTCAAAAGACTAAAGATGGGAGACTACTTGATGTTGCCATTGCGCAGCAACACATGTTTGAAACTTGGAAAGTCGCCACTGGCTCCTCTAATGTGTTGCACAAGGAAAACTGGAACTGGAACTGTCTCGAAGCAGGTTTTAATCTGGAATCAAGCTTGGAATGTCTGTCTATCACCAGGCGTCTTAACGTTGACGGGCCTTCTATCAATGACTTAAGCGATATGAAATAAGCGACTCCTTGATCTTCTCACACTCAAGTTGCTTATGAAGGCAAAGGTACACCAAAAACTGCTTTTGAAATGGGCAAAATCCAAAGGAAAGGTTTTCGAGAAAGATTCACAGTTTTCACAGGAAGATAATGAATCAGTACTGGAAGAAAATGAAGGGGCAGGACCTTCGGTTGAGCTTTCTTCTCTGCAAAGGGTGGGTCCAGATCTACAAAAAGCAAAAAAGTAGGACGAAGCAAACACCACCAAAAAGCGATCCGCGACTCCGTCCACCCTGTCTACGGCACCTCTAGCAGCAGATGGTCCCATAACCCGCGCCCCATCACCCGCATTCCAGATTTCCGTTGAACCTATGGAATATGGGCTAGTTTCAACTGAAAGACATGTCGATCAAGAACAAAACACAGTGCCTTCTATTCCCGCAAGCCAGAAATTTTCCGAAAGCGAATCTCAGGAGAAACTTGAAATTCATGGTGATATTCAGTCCCCGGCCCAACCAGAATTGGAAACATTTGAAACTCCTCTTCCTGTAAGTCGAATTCACGAGAAACCAAGAGCAAATACGTCGGGACACATTAAGAGGTTTCTGTTTGATGTTGCATATCTCTTTAGTCTCGAGACGCCTGTGGCTGATGGAAAACAATGGGTGCGATAGAAATGCGTAAGTTCAGAAGTATCTCTCATAATCTAATACTAATATTGGTTGCCAGTGTTGTGGAAAAATATTTCATCGTGACTATTCCAATTCGGAGAGCATGTACACAACAGCCGAGTGGGCCGATGTGAATGAATCAGCTTCAGATTCTACACAAACTATATAATCTCCAGGCTCTCCGCAAAATAGGCAGGATAACGATGGTATGCCAAGCCAATCCTTTGGAGAACAGAGTGCATAACATTCAATTGCCCAAAATATGCAACAGCAAGGAGAAGGAACTCCTAGAGCAAAGTGGATCATTGTTTGCATTCCATAAAAGTCTATTGTAAAGGTGATACAGCTCTAAGTCTCTGATGAGATGGACGACCATAGTGTATTTACCATCTTACGGAAGGAATACTTCGAAAACAGAAGTTGGTAGCTCCGGTTTTCACATCTCAAAAGGGCCAGAAACATTCACGTTGTAAAGGTTGGCCAACCCTTGCTCTCAAATTATTGCTATTCGCTGACAACAATAACATTTTCAACTCACAAGAGAGGAACTTGGAGCCATACAAGAAACAGAAAGGAGGCCATGCGGCGACCTCCTACTCGAAACAGTTAAGACGAACTGGAGTTACTAGCCCTGCCCAATACCGCATACTGGAGACCCCAAAACAAAAGAAAGAAAACAAGAATAACCCATCCTTTCTCCTTGGTTGTTTCATTTGTGGAAGCACCCTTCAGATACCGCAGAGAATAATCTAGAGCAGACTGCGGACCTGGGAAGCGGCGTGAATCGTGCACCCCCTAAATTATTTGACATAATACCGAAGAAGTTTGGTGATAAATTAGCTCTCTCTCAGAGCGCCCGTTCCTCTTCAGGAATATATACTGACGACTGGGGTATATATTTAGATGAAGGACCCAAAATACACAGAGCATTCATCGTGATTTTAGTTGTTATTATTTTGGCGAGTTTTGTGTTCGGTGTAATGTGAAGTGTTAAACACAAATCGGGACCCCCAGCCGGGCTTGGTTCATTTGGTGTTGCAAGTTGGACAGTCGCAGGGCTTTCATTGTGTGTAACCATTTGGCTTGCTGCAGTGAAAGATTGATATTTTTATTCCTTTATTTAACAGGTGCTTAGGTGCTAGAGAATATAAATATACTTATAGGGGAATGGGGAGGTGGTAATCTCCCTCGAAAGTTTCTTCTTCTGTTGTGATTATTCAAACTTGAACATCATTTGACAAATACTTCATACCCCAAGCTGGGGATTTAGTGTTTGCTTTTCAGAGCCGAGGGCTGCATAGTGGACGGAGATAGTTGATTGGATGAAGAACACTTGGTTATTTTGCATACTTTGAGCTTGCGTAGATCTTCATCGTATGCGTAAACATACAGGTACGACTCTACTATCGGTCACCAGTCACCTCTATCTCCTTGCAACTCTCCCACAACATCACATAACCTTCCCGCATACTTGTTAGCAAGGGATCTTTCTCTCTGAAGGAAAATCTAATTGGCCCTGTATAATTCTGTTCTACTTGGAATATCATCAAGCAGTTGTAGGGGTCGTGTCGATGGTCCTGTGTCGCTTCAAGTACCCCGAGCTAAACGTCAAGTAACACTCCAACGTTCCCCAATCTTCCCTTTTCCACAAAGCCCTTATTTCGGGGTTGATATGACCTACGAATATTATTTTATTCTTTTGTATGTTTCTTTAAGAGGTTGTGAAAGTGCGGTAAGAGATCGAAGTTACGATTTTCGAGACCCCTGACTTCCACAAAAGATTATCACCGCTGTACCCCCGTAACGGTTATGTGCAACTACTTAGTGCGGGGTTGGTCGTGCAGGATCCCCCAATCCTTATCTATAAATGATCACAATATTCCCATACTCAAAGATTCCTTCTAAATCTTTATGTCCACCCGTAGAGAATTACTTCTCATGAATCAGTCAACCTTGCAAACTTAAAATCAAACCCTTCAACTCTGATGCACAATAATATTGTCCTCGCTGAACATATATTCGTTTTGGGTCCTCATAGTTGTGGCAATCACGTCTGCCCTTTTCGTACGGGTATTCTATAATCTTTACCTACATCCTCTTGCAAAGTTTCCCTGGCCGTGCCATGCATCCTCCTCTTCGGTTACATGTGTTATCATATCGGTATTAAAAAAAGAGTCACCATGGCTATTGGGGCTCGTGAAGAAGCATGGCAGTAAGTTATCAACCACAATCATTACCCTTTGCTTCGCATCTCCTAGGTCTAACTATCTCAGCATCTACACCTATCCGCATCAGTCCGGATCTCTTATTATTTCCACGACCATCCGCTCCGAAGGACATATACTGGAAAGCAAAAATGAACAACAAAACCAAATTTTATGATGCTGGAGTTATTGGTCCTACTAACATGTTTACTACCATCAACGAAGAAGAACACAGAGAACTGAGGAAAGCATTAGCAGGTCCGAGAGTACCAGTAAGCAATACACTTCCAATTTTCTATCCCGAGCCCTGTCATTGCTTACATATTTCAAAAAGTGGTCCATCGGGGGTCTCAAAAATGAATGGGAATCTCGAATAGACATCCAAATCGAGTTGCTAGTGTCCAGAATGCAAGAAAGAGCTGCCACCCAAGAGATTGTCTGCTTCTGTGATAAAGTTGCGTAAGAACCCCTCCCTTCATCCAAGGATAAACCAGAACTAACCACATCTCCAATGTTTAGCGAATTTGCAGCTGATGTCATGACATTATTTTCCTTTGGTAAACCTTGGGGGTTTGTGGACAATAGCCGGGATGTATTTGGGATTCTCAAGAGCTGGCGTCATGGTCTTACCTACTTTTGATTTTCCACTCGATTTAGATTTTATCGTGATGTGGTTTTGAAGAACTCGGTCTTAAGCCCGTGGCTAATCCTGACCACGAATGACGAGGGAGGAATGGGCTATTTGATTCAACAGGCGGATAAACAGTTGAAGAAACGTGAAAAGGAGATTGAAGATTTTGGGGATATATATGCGGACGATGGGAAGAAAGATTTCATGCAGTAGTAAGTTCTCCCAAATCTTTGTACAAGAGACTTTCAACCCTTTTTTTCTTAGGTTCCTCGACCAAGACCATTTTTTTTTTGAAAAAGACTTTATAGTGCCATCGATGCAAGATTACACGACAAACCTCTTACTGCTTCTCAAAGGTTGGGCCAGGTGACTTTCCTTATCATGGCTGGAGCAGATACTACCGGAACAGCACTAGGGTCGACCCTCCGGTGCCTCGCTATGAACCCAGAAGCCCTCTCTCGAGCCCAAGAAGAAATTTCCGCAGTCGAGAAATGCGGTCCCCTTTCCACCCCTATCAAATATGAAGAGTCAAATCAACATCTCCCATATATTGGAGCTTGCATCAAAGAAGCTATCCGTCTAAACCCTCCTGCTCCGAACTTGTTCTCTCGTGACACCCCCAGGAGGGATTACTATTGATGGTCATTTTGTGCCTGGGGGCTATGATGTTACTGCGGTTTCTTACGTGGTGCAGAGA
>LLCD01000671.1:0-15797 GCA_001414355.1 Hymenoscyphus salicellus
CGTCATGTCCATTACCTGTCTAGAGTTTGGCCCTGATTCGAGAAGTTTGCTGCAGGACATCAGGTACCATCTCAACCGCCTCTGCTGACCAGACGTGGACAGCAGATGGAACTGGGAATTTTTTGTTGTATTGAATGGGTCGTCGAGAGTAGAAAATACACCGCAAAGCGCGCTTTCCCTCATGGTTTCTTCCTTTCCTGCTGCCAGTAGGGCCTGGTAAGTAACCCCCGCCCGATTTTCCCCGCTAGGTCAGCACAATCCAGCAGACGTTTATTTGACGGCGGACTCCTGCATGAACTCCCCACAGCTCCCGATCAAATTACAGCTTCGGGAGTCCAAGACGGTTCGATCCATGACACCATTCCCTTACGGTTTGTCATTCGGGCAATATCACAGCTTGCGGAGGGATGCTTCTTGGTTCCTCACTGGCCACACATAACGGAGATCTCCTCACTGGCCATTCAATTACTGGCTAGACGAAATAAATATCTGGAGAGAGCGACATGGAGCAGCCGCTTGGGTCCTCTGCTCACCGGTCTTCTCCCACCGGGGGAAGACCGCCAGACTACCATGTCCCACACTAAGTATGCTTTCCTTCCTGTTCTCCCCTTTTCCTCTGCAGTTGCTGCTCCTCTTCCCCCAACACATATTCTTGTTCCCTCTCGTACAAAACCAATTTCAAGTTTACTCAACGAACCATATCTACACCCACCTGAAGACGAAAGCTTGTTTTGCACGAAAAGATAAATTTGGAAAACCGAAATGGGGGTTTCAGGTACCATGAATACCGTCAAGGTCAACGCAAAAGGTGACCACGTAGTTGTCACCAAAGGAACAGCAGCATGTGTGAGTGATTTACCACTGCACCTTTATCTTAGGCTAACTGTCAATAGGGTTCTAGCAGCACGACCCCTCCAGTTAAATACCCTCCAGTTAAATCTTAAACTCTCGTTTTCGAGGAGAGAAGGGTTTCCACACATGGCGTCTCGGTCGTGCTCTACTGTTGGCATTCACTTTCATCAACACATACCCTTCCGAACCTCAAATTCCAAACCTACCATTACGAGCCTGCCATTGCGTACCAAAAAACGCGCATACAACTCCTTTATGCGAACCTTCACACACAACTGCATAATTTCCCCAACCGCAAATATTTTACATTGCCAGCTCGACTTTGGTTTTGACTCCGTCTGATATCTTTCTCGACGGTTATGCCAACCAAGATGCCGGTCCGTATCCACTTCTCAGCACCTTAGTTGGTCGTGATGCAGCATCGAACATCAAATGGAGTTGTAAAATGGAGTTGAGAGTTTCAAAGAAGTGGGAATGGGTTTGGAATATCGAGCAAAGTTTCCACATGGCGTTGAGAATCCGAAAGACTTGGAAAAGGATACGGGATACGGCGAGACTACACTGCCTGCGATATCAAACCCTGACGTACCTCTAATGCTTTTGGAAGTTTCCTGTTGTATATTTAGTTTTTTGCTAGCTCATGTTCTTTTGTGTTTATACATGAGTCTCCAATAATACATCATTGATTCCCTGCCGTTAGCTGGTGTTGATTTTTCAAACTATCTGTTAAATAGGTGTTTTATCCAGTACATAACTATACTGCTTATGAGGTCGAGTCATATACATGTGAATATCTCGTGGTTAGCGCCTTTACTCCACTGTTCAAGTATATATACCTTGCATTTCCCCAGAATTGATTTACGAAGGACGTTACATCTGCAGCCTTACAGTTTCTGCATTCAACCCTAGATTTTCGGCCAATATAAGCTTCGGATCATACCCATTCGTACCCCTCCACAATTCTTCCTCGCCTATCTACTTGGTAAGCTGAGATTGCGCCAGCATTTGGCTTACATGTAACATCATTACTTCCCACCATTGTCGTTTGTTTTCATACACACCAGTGAGGCTCTTGCCATGATATCGGGCACAGATACCTCAATCAATCAGCCCAAAATATAAGGCTGCTGATAAAGGGGCCACACCTCATGCTGTGTCAACATGCAACTCTCAACAGCCGCAACAGGAAAGAGATATAAGCAGGCAATGATGCCCGTAAAGTGGGTTTTCTCTTCTGAAGCTTCAAATCTGTTCAGCCTTGTTAATTTGACATTGAATTTTCCGCCATAATGTCGTTGACAGCGGAGACCTCAACCATTATGGAGAAGGCTACTCAGAGATTTGTTCCAAGGAGGTTGAAAATGACTCCAGCCTCATGCCTTTCCACTCCCTCGTACAGTACTCTTGGTTTCACAACTAACATAGACCTCGCAGAGAAGGGAGAATCACCAGTCGCGACTGAAATCAAGATGAAAAGACTTTCGACATCGAGAAGTGAACCACCACCACCACCAAAAGCTGCAGGCAAAGAAGACAACATTACAACTCGTGGAGTAGCCAGTGGAGCGATGATCCTAGAAGAGACCGACATTACAAATGTTGCATTTGACGAAACAAGTCTGCCCCACCACCTCCCCCTAATTAGTTTCGTCGCTTAGCGAGTAGCACAGTAAACTAATTCGATTCATAGACCTTTCGGCACCCACAACTCCATTCGAAACCGCTAACGGCGAGCCACCGAGGTCTGAAGAAGAAATAAACAGGGAGAAAGACGTTGGAAGTAAACAAACAGATGATGAGAAGCACGGTTATAACAATATCATCGAAAAGGACGGTCAGTAAAAGGGTATTGGGTTCTATGATTTCGGCGGTTAACACAAGTTACAGTTGATAAACATCCCTTTGGGTGGCCAATGCTTGCTGCCTTCCAGAATAGTGGGGATAGCGTTGCGATCTATCGTCGCTTCGGGGATACGCACGCGCGCCTCTTGCTACATCTTGAGGCTGAAATAACCGCCTTGGAAGAACAGCTTTCCGAAACTGACAGGACGGATTCAAAAACTAAAAGTATGCATTACAGGCTGAAAAGAAATGAGTGGAAGGAAGGTTGGGACCGTTCTCAAAAGGATCTCATTGACAAATTGAGAATTACACTTCTTCAATATGGTACTAATTCCAATTTGACGTCACAAACCATTAATCAGATCTGTTTGTATCAAACAAACTAACGATAAGATGCAGATGAGCTCTTGCTCAAAGACAGTCAATTGCGTGGCTTGCCTACCCCACACTCACAGGACTATCTCAGCTTTTTCAATTGGATTTGGATCAGGAAACCTCTCGATGAAGGTCAATATACTTTTGCCTTCCACCGGGATGACTTTGTCTCCTCGGTGAACAATCCTCGAACTGGATTTGATCGTGCCATTGAATGGTGTTTGACTCGATGGCCAAAGTGGTCACCTTTCCAGGTAGAGTTTCCGTCATATCAACACATTAGGAGAGCTGACGATACTTTTAGCGAATCTTTGGGAAAAAGAAGACCCCGGTCCAATCAGAGAAAGAGGAAAATGTCCATATATTCTCCTCTGAGAAAATTGCAATGTGGGCCAGAATTGTGGTTGTCGGCGTCGCTGTGACGATTTTACTCATTCCCATATTTCTGCTTTACTTTCTGAAGTTGAGCGATATCATGTCAGCGGTCATGGTACTCTTGTTTGTTTTGTCGTTTGCAACAATGATGTCGATCTTTACTGGAGGAAAGGTAGAGACTGTATTCGTTGGCACTTCAACGTAAGTTGCACCATTCTCAAAGTCGGAAAGCTCACTGACCATGCTTGTGTAGCTATTGTGCTGTTCTTGTAACCTTTTTGGGAAATGTTCGCGGAAAAGATTAACTTGGCGCCTAGCCAAATCCGCAGCAATAATTCATTCACTTTTCGTTCCTAGAGAATCGCTTAGGAGGGCTATGAGTAACCGAAAGAATTAATGGTTGGTGCGCTTTTGGTTTGATAAGAGACTGATTACTTCATATTACATTTCATTTGTAATGAAATATTACAAACTTTGAATTCTTTTAGATAATAATCCTATATTTTAGCCTCCGCCAAGCAACTTCATGGTATTAAACAAACGATGTTACGCTCTCTCAAAACCTACGCGGTATTTTAAGCTCGTCCGAGGAACAGTTGTTTAATAAAATTTTACCACATATCCCAGGTAAACGAAAAGACACATGAAGTGGTATTATAATAAAATTGCTCTTAAGGTTCTAACAAATACGAAGATCTAAGGAGAACCTCTTGTATAGAATTTTATCGATGGTATGAAGAAAGTTTGGTTATAGAAGGAATTGAGTTAAAAAGGCTCTTGAAAGCACTAAATCCCAACTTCCAAATAGAAAAGAGTTAGGCAAACAGGGTAGTTTAAGATAGCTGAGCATTTTGTGGGAGAACAAAATTGACATGGCTGACAATAAATATGAAGGGAATTCCTTGCAAGAGGTCACAAATAAAAATAACGTGAAGCATGAGGGCAAAGGAATTATCCAAATACCATGAATTTGTCAAATGCCTTTCGATAGTATCAATGCTGTACCGAGGAGGAAAAATTCAAGTGCTTAGTTCCCTAAGTCTTCTGTTGTGCTGGGTCTACTTTCTTGTTTGATCCACTTTCTTATTACACCTCTTATAGCTTGTCTGCCTAAATGCTTCCTGCTGCCTAGATACTTCATGTCTGCCTAATCCTTCTACACTCTTTATATAAAACACCTTAGATAACTACCTTTTACAATTCAATCAATTCTCCATGACCTTCAGTACCTAATACTTCCACAACTCAATATCTTCTTTTATCTTAATTACGAATTGAAATGCTACGATTCTTCAATTGTGTTGGGCTTGGTAAGTGTAGCGTGTCAACGTAGTTCCACCCCGTAATGTCCAAGAGTGGTTTAAGCAATCCTAACACAACTCACGGGAGCGCCTCTGGTTCAGTAGCAGCCTGAAAGAAGAGAATTTCCGTATTCCAATCTGTCTGATCCCAATGATCAGATTCCGTAACGGCTTGTCTGGAAGTGCTCATACTGAGAGTATTATGGTTATGGTTAGATTCAAGATCGAAATTAAAGTCAGTTTCCTGGGGAACCAGAGCCTGAGCAGGTCTTTCGAGACAAGTTTCTGACCAAGACCTTGGTAAAGGTTGTGGTCCTGGCATTGGAAGATCCGTGTTCGGCTCTGAACCAGTTATTGGCGTGGCATCAATAGAATGCTGGGATCTGTAGATTGATAGAAGTTCCTGATGGCAGTTTTGAACGAGCTCAACCATATCGTTTTCCCATGTATCGGAAGACCGAGAGATATTATGTTGTCGCAAGGCATCCCGAAGGATTTCTGGGTAGACTCGGCGGAAAAAAATGTCGAAATCGTTTAAGTCAACTAGATTCGGGGCTCTGAATATTTCCTCCTGAACTGGTTCGAAGTCTTGCTTAACATTTAGTAAGAGGTACTTGTGAAAGGTTCATGGAATAAACCTTACATGGCTCAGGAATACTTTCATGGGGAAAAAGAATCTGGTAGATTGCTTTCCACTGTTCAGCCTTATCTTGTAACTGATGAGACTTTTTCCTACTCTTCAGTTTCCTTTCAGTCTCATGCGTTATTCCTTCAATAGGCGGATAAAAGGCAAGCTCGCATGCCATAGGAGCCGTGCTATGTGATGTAAGTTCACCTTCTGTGGGAAATTTACACCCGCATCTCCGACACTGAATTGGTGCTCGGTGTACTCGATATATATGTTCTCTGCATGTTGTTAGCCCTATGAATTCCCTGACCAGGTTCCGCGGAAAACCAACTTTATTCTAGAAACACTGAACCAGTAATTCAACGCGCAAACTCGAGAACTATGTATATTGTATTTTACTGGATTATGCTTTCGATAGGGGCATGCGAGTTGTATATTCCCATTCTCTGACTCCGGATTCTTCTTTGTCTGCTTTGGGGATCTGCCATTATTACCATCGAGTGGATTTTCGTCGTCTTCGCGTCCAGCCCGCTTCCTATCAGTATTCGAGGTTGTTGAAATAGACGCGCAAGTTGGGGTAGACATGCCAGACTCGGATGATTTTACACTAGTGGTAGAAGTTGGAGTGGTCGTATATGTGACTATATTGAGCCTCCCTCCGCCATGAATTGTCTTTCTAAGATTTTGTTTGTCCCATTCCCGATATGATTCTCGGCCTATGCAGCCTTCGGGTTCTTGATAAAGTTCCAAAGACACGAGAGCCTGGGTGCTTCTCATGGAATAAGAGCTGCCTGCTCGGAGGCCGACCGTGCCTATTTCGAAGTGCGAAGTATATATTGTGGATCGAAATGCAGTGGAAGAGGGACTAACAGAAGTGTTAGGCTTTATATATGCCCAACAGAGTTGACCAGCGGATCTTTCGAGATGCGCAACTGGAAATATAAAGTTAGAGAAGTGATGTCGGAAGAGTTAGCAAAGGTATGTTCTAGTACAAAAAAAGAAGCAAATGCAAAAAGCGAAAAAAAGGGCATCACGAACGAGTTTCCTCTAATTTTGCTGTTCTGCTTTCCATCGCAGCCAGTTCCCTCTGCATATACAATTGAGGGGATATTTTCAGGCCACGGGGCGACAAGAATGGGACATTTGGTTTATCCGGCGAACTGCCCATTTTGCCAGCCTTGCCGGGTGCCATAGCTAGAGACGCATAGAAAGACATATTTATCAGAACTATGCTACTGAACTATGTAATAATAATAAACGTTTTGCTGGTGAATGGGCTTTCAAGAGTGAGTGAAAAAGGGGATATAGGTAGAGCAGTAAAGTTCGTCGAGTACGGAGGTAGTGATGCGAGACATGGCGCTGAGAAATGAAGCACACTATATCTGGCCACCGTGGCTGCCGGGTAGATTGATGGAATATGAATACTACTGTTTAATAGGCTGTGTGGTTTGCACAGCCACATAAAACTTTGATTTGGGCAGTGGTTACACAAGTCTCGTCTATCCTGAAGCTCTCCTGAAGCTTGGGAAGAATCTCCTAATGGAGAAACAAAACTGAATGAAGAAGTCTGCGATATGAAAACAATGTAAAATAAATGAAGAGTAATATTTACACGACACGGTGCCAAAATTGAAATGTGTTATTCAATGAGCACTACTAAATTGGTTGCATAGTAGGTTAATAGTGTAACATTAACCTTGTTTGTATAAAATGGAATAAACGTATAAAATTGAGTGTACGTTATTTTCAAAGTTTTGAAGGGATATGTTACACCATTTCCAACTCAATGAACATCACTTCGTGAAGACATGACGACCAAAAAAAAGAAGTTTCAAGCATGTGCAAACAAAACAAGGCATGTAAGCTGAATATCTCTGAGGATTGAATTGATGAAATTTTTTTGGAAGATGAGATGCGCTATAACAGAAAACGACCCCCAACAAAGCCATGAAACGAACCAGAAACGCATAGACATTTCAGACATAAAGGAAAAGCAAAACAAAAGACTAAAGTTGACTTTATTGAGGAGCTAAGTTCCTATTCTGTCTAGTCTCGACTTCGAGATAGTTATGCTTGACAGACACCAATTTAGGATTACAAAATTAAAATTGGGAAGGAAACCAAGAAGAAAATCAAAAAGGACGGAATTAGGAAAATGTCTGGAAGAGTAGAAGCGGGGGCGCGGTCGTATATGTAGATTTCCATTGCCCCACTTAAATTTATAGTTGAAGTCGGGCGCAAAGCCTAGAGAACAGCCTCGAGTTCAACCCACTCGTAACACAGCCTTACCATCTCAACACCACGACTTTAACATCACAACAACACAGCCTCCCATATCTTCTATTCTACAAAACCACCCTCAAAATGTCCCTCTCCACTTACCTAGCCTCCAAATATCTCAATGCCGAACCCTCCAGCGGCAAAAAACGCAAGCGCAAGACCCCCAAGTCATCAGAAACAACCGGCCTTATAATAGCAGACGACGACGCCCTAGGTTGGGACCCCTCCATCAGCACAGAAGAAACCCCCGACCGCTTTAACGCACCCACAACCCTCAACACAAAATCCGCCGAGTTTCGAAGGGCAAAAGCAAATGCCTGGAAAACGGTCGGGGTGCCTGCTCTCCAACCAAACGATAGCAATGGAGGGGAAGCAGACGCAGCAGACAAGATCCTCCTCGAAGCAGCGCAAGAAAACGCCGCTGCGGAACGCGAAGACGAGCCTACGATACTAGATGACGGCGTAGTCAAGATGGGCGATGGCACACACGCCGGTTTACAAAGCGCAGCAGCAGTCGCGAAACAATTCGAAAAAAGGAAACGAGAGGAGAAAGAGGCATGGGAGCGAGAACAAGCTTCCTCCGCCATCGGTAAGAAAAAGGGTACGAAGGGGGAGGAGACGGTATACCGTGACGCCACAGGTCGCCGAATAGACATCTCCATGCGCCGACAAGAAGCCCGTCGCGAACTCGATGAAGCAGCAAAGAAGGAACGAGAAGAGAAAGAAGCTCAGAAGGGCGATGTCCAGCGCGCCATGAAGGAGAAGAGGAAAGAGGATTTAGATGATGCGCGGTTTATGCCTCTCGCTAGGGGAATAGACGATGTAGAGATGAATACCGAATTGAAGGAGGTGGAACGGTGGAACGATCCTGCGGCTCAATTCATGGTCAAGAAGAAGGAGGGTAAGAGTGTGACGGGGAAACCGATGTATAAGGGTGCTGCTCAGCCAAATAGATATGGGATACGGCCTGGTCATAAATGGGATGGGGTGGATAGAGGGAATGGGTGGGAGGGGGAGAGATTCAAGGCTATGAATTGGAGGACGAGGAATAAGGAATTGGACTTTGCGTGGCAGATGGATGAATGAAGGGAAACATTACATATTAGTTATCACAGGAGGTCAAATTTGTTTGTTTGTGTATTATTGATGATGGCTTTAGTTTTGGCCATGATACATAAAGCAGCGCTCAACTGCCTCCCAAACCTGGGAATATTACTTCAGAAATTTCGTGTCAACCAAGGAAAATTCTCCATGATATATGTACAATGCCACCAAGTGTCATCAACCTGGTCTTTGAAAGTGACATGGAAATCTGGTAAAAACCCAAAGACCAGGCAGAAGATGCACTCACAACGCCGGGTATTTCATTTCAATAGAACCTCCTACCTAGCCAAAAAGGCGTATTTACTGTTGTGGTTTTGGTCGGAGAAGCTTATTGTCTCCATAGACAGAGTTCTCCTTGACAAAACGAATAAATTCCTTTTTGCTCGTCTTGCCTTCGCCGTCACCAACACGTGCCTTGAAAATCTTCATCAAATCGCCAATGGAGATACCTTCTGCAGGAAGGGCAGCAATAATCTCATGAGCTTGGATAGGACCTGCACCTGGAGATTGCGCTGCGGCTGCAATATGCGTCAACAAGCAAAACACGACAAGAATAACAGAAGTAAAAGTTGACTTAGGATCAAAATATAGAATTGGGGTTGCTTACGTGATAAAGGACTTCCAGCACGACTGCTTGCGCCCTTTGGTGCCTCTGGGCTACCTGCTCGAGAAGTGGAGGGACTTCCCTTGAGGCGAAGCTTGATCTTCTGCTTCTTGCTCTCTTCTCCGCCTGTAGCTTCCCCGTCACTCATTGAACCACCAAGGGCTGAACTTGGTTTTGGCGTGGAAGATTGAATTTCGGAGACCTTGGATGGGTTAACACTGAGTTTGATTACAGAAGACTTTCGACCGGGTGCGGGGGATCCAGAAATGGGTGTACTTGCGCCAGAAGGTTGAGAAGAGGTGTGCTTCTTCTTGTGTTTCTTTCGGGTAGATTCATTGCCAGATGACTCGGAGAGGTTTGGTGATCCTGATCTCTTGAGGCTATTCTTGGGTCTTCCCTTTGTAGCATCGGCATGCTTTGGACGACCAGAGGGCGTATTTGTACCCTTGTATGATGCGCCAGAAGGAAGTTTGGAAGCGGTGGCAGTAGCTTTGTCCTTCTGCTTGTTTTTCGCCTCCTCATCCTTTCGCTTATCAATCTCCTTTTGCTTCTCCTCATCAGAGGTATCGTCCTCGCTCTGTGATTTGTTAGCTGACAACAAATTTATACCGAGGTCAAATTACTCACGGATTCAGAATAAGGATGATCAGAGTCACTCTCATAAATCCAATTCTTCTCCCGCCGAGTCAATGCCTTTCTGGTCTTCTTGCCAAGCTTCTTCTCTTCCTCCATTTCTTCAAGTTCCTTCTCGAGTTCCTTCTCAACGAGAGCTTCATTCGCCTGATCAAAGATATTGGCATTAAGCTGCTCACGCTTGATCTTGGACGCAGTTTCCTTGCTTTCCTCATCGTCATTAGGTTCAACAGTAACTTGTTCATCATCGTCCTGAAACAAGTCATCCTCTGCGAAATCGAGCTCGTCCATATCTGCCATCTCACTCTTGTTCGCACTCTTTGCAGTTTGACTTTCGGATTTGACAGTGAAGAGTTTATGCATGGAGGGTTGTGCTTTGGTAGCGGCCTTCTTTTCGGTTTCTTGCATAACCCAGCGCGCCTCCTTCGTCTTCTTGTTCAATTGCGCCTCGGCTTCTTCGATCGTGAAGGCTCTAAACTTGTTTTTGGCTGTAAACTTGTACCACTTCTCCATTGGGACCATCAAGAATCTGCCACCGTCGATAACAAGCATTGCATTTGTGTCCGACAAAGCAGCCTCATAATTACCTACCCAGGTGTTTTTGCTTTCCGCGTCCTCGAGATGCCATGGCAAAGCTTCCTCATATCGCAAGTCGGATGCCTTCTTCTGTTCCTCGGTCTTGTCCAATCGGAAAACCTGACTCGTCTTCTCTCCTTTGAAAGCCATATTCTTCTTTTGTGCCGGGTGGTTTCTCGATGGCGCAATCTGGGCGAGGTCGGCTGCTCTCTTCGCGTCCTTCTCCGCCTTGAGTATCTCCATCTTCTCTCTCTCCTTGGAATCCATTGGCACATCATCCATCACAACATCTTCCTTGCCCACTTGGCCTGGGGGTGGTTGCTTGGGATCTCTCCTATGCAAGGTGACCGGTCGAATAAACTCCTCTGGATTCGCAGGATTGACTTCGGTCTTGCTGCTGAAGCGGATGATATGGTATCTCAGACCTTCGCGCAGTGCCTTCTTCGTGGTATACAGAGGGAAGTCCTGATATCGACCAGTGGGTTGGCGAGTCCAGCCATCGAATTTCTGGCCAGGAACTGTGCCATTGGTAGGAGGGGCAGCACCGTTGACAGGATATAAACCTCGCGCGGGGGCTACTGGGCGATTTGAGAGAGTAGGTGGTGCTGCGCCCTTGGGGAGATTGGGTGCTCTGACGGCCTTCTTGCGAGGATTTCTCAAAGGGTCTGCGGTTTTGGGCTTGCGGGTGAATTGGGATGGGCGAGGTGGGCCACCGTTGGGGGTGGGTTGGCCATTTGATTGACCAGAAGGTGAGGCGCTCATTATTTTGATCGTGGATTGTTCGTATGGAAGAGTTTTGCAATGCTGTAGGTATCGAAAGGGGTCGAACGGACTGATTTGAAGTGGTCGTCAACTATGCCGTTGACTGCCTAGAAGGCCTTCATGAAGCTCCGACGATGCCCAACGCGCAGATGGGTACCGTATATTTCTTTGCGCTGGAGGATGTTACTTCGGTAGTGGTAGTCGCAATATTCAGATGGTAGAGGAACGATTTGAAGGTGGTTGTGAAGAGGTGGTGGAAGGGTGGAAGATGGTGGTTGGAGATGGGGTATCTTTGTTTCTTCGAGAGGAATGAAGTCAATGCCCAGTCACTGCGGAGCCTGCTCAAGGCTGGCTTGCGACTGTCCTAAAGCGGCAAGCGCTAAATCGGCAGAGCCTCAAGTGGCTTGGCACGTGTGGCTGGTGAATGGCTATGTGGGACTTCCGCTAAGGCAAGAACAATACAACTCCATTGTGAAGACCACCAACCCTCTTTCCCATTCCTCTATATTGACCAACACCAAGTTTCCCCATAGTTCTGCAAAGACAATGGATGCAGCTATTAGTAGGTGTACTCGTACATTGCTATCCTCACAGTTCAGTCCAAGACCTGATTGGGTCCAATTTCTCCCTGTCCAATAGAGGGGCCAGACCAGGTGAAGAGCAAACAAAAAGGTCAACACAACCAAAGTCACCACCAAGCAAGACAAATAAAGGCGTGGTTATTTGATATTCTCTGAAAATTTCTAGTTCATGCTACTTACTGAACTCCAAGTGCAGGGTAAGTTAATCTTCTAAAGAGTCCAAGCTGTCACCTGATCTCACTCTTTATAGTTGATGTCTCCTGCTAGTGTGCATGGGTCTGTCAACTCAAAAGAGCAGTCAACTTCACCTCACACTCCTCACCTCAGCCCCGGCTTAATCGGCTTAATATCAAGGGGTTTAAAACCCAGCCTGCGCCGACTTGGACTTGCCGCTCTCCCCAACACCACTACCATCTGCACATTGCACTTGCTGGCATCAACCGACTAGTGTAACAACCCTGGCCGATCAGAGTGGATGCCATGTTTCCCCCTCCTCAAGATGCCACTGCTCTAGGTGGTGGCGGCGATCTGGAGTCACGACTACGAGGACTGATTCTCAACAACGCCAATTCCTCTCCCAATGGACCTGTCTCAAGTGGCTCTGTCCCAGAACCAAAAGTCCAGTTGCCGCCTCATATGCGACTGGCGACATCGGAGGAGCAAGCTTCGTATCTGGAGAACGTGAAGAATCGAAGAGTCAAGGGAAGCCAATCCCTGGGTACTCAACACACAATTCCTCAATCCACGGCTTCGCATCCCGCTTCTTCAAAAGGATCAAAGAGACCAAATCAGGCACAAAGAAGACAGATGAATTCTCAGTTGTCGATTCCTATTGATAATAGACCAAACAACTACACGCAAAACTCTGGATTTGAACGCTCTCCTGGCCAAGGACCTACCCAATGGGCACACTCCCAACACAACCCTCCACCTCACATGCAACAAAACCAACAGCGCTACAATCAGCACCAAGGATACTCGCCTCGCTTCCAGAATCATGGACCGCCTACCCCCTACTCTCCACAGAGCTCCTTTCTACAAGGTAGCCCGCGTTCGCCGATGCCACCATACCAAAAAACCCCTAGATCTCTTGGTCCACCTCGTCAAAGTCCTCAGCAACCACAGTTTGTGTCTGGTCCTTATTCCCCCAGGAGCCAACCACCAGGAAGACAGCTTTACCAGCCAGGTGCCCAGCAAAGTCAACCTCGTGGCTTCAGCCAAAACCCCGATGAAATCGCCAAACAAAGTTCACACCTTGAAGGTTTAGTGCATCTACACGTGCCTGTTGTTGGAATTGATCCGAAAGAGGAAACTGAGAAGGAGGCCTTCAGAGCTATGGTGGAGCAAGCATGCCGAGAAGCAATCGCCGCCTATGAACAGCATGAGCTTGGCGAGAAGCAGTTTGACCCTTTGACGGTACAATTGCAGTGCTTTGGCAGCATGAAGTCTGGATTTGCAACCAAAGCATCTGATATGGATCTTGCGCTCCTCAGCCCAAAATCAATGCAGGTTCCGGACTCCCCAGATTCCCCCATACCACGATTACTCGAGAAGACCCTCCTCAACATGGGTTTTGGGGCACGGTTGTTGACCAGAACCCGAGTACCCATAATCAAGCTCTGCGAAAAGCCAACTGACAAGCTAAGAGCGGATCTCCTTCAAGAACGTGAAAAATGGGAAACTGGGTTTGTGGAGGAAGCAGACCATGACGACGAAGTAGAGCAGACTTTAAGCACAAAGCCCGATGTTCCAGCCCCAAACGATAAATCCACACCTGACCTATCTACTACTTCTGGTCCTGCTATCGAGGAGTCGAACGAAGCAAAGCTTGCCGGCTTGAAGCAAAAGAACCAGTCACTTCTCGAATACCTAAACTCAGCAAAACGAGTCCTTAGAAAGCAAGGTGGTCGAGATTACTCCACCGGGGCTCCCGATCTGAATGAAACAGAGTCTGGAATTTTGCAGGGCGTGTGCAAAGCATATATACACGGTCTCTCTTCGCAGCCTCTAATAGAACAGTTGAAAGGATACCCCTCCATTTCTCCTCTGTTTGAATCTCAAGAACAACCAATATGTCGAACATTGCAGGGGCTTTCACTCCAAGTGGAAGGAGAGCGTCTTGTTATGGGCTGGGATAAGCGTTCCATCAGTGAAGATCAGGATCAACGAGAGCATGAGTGCTTTGCCATACTTCAAAATTGGCGCACCTTGCAGAATCACCCTGCCCCTGCTTCTTTTAACGAATCTCTAAAGTACAGTCGAGACCTTTACATCTTGAATGAGAAATTGAAGAGGATCAATTCGTTGCAACTGGTATACCTAGAACAGTTCCAGCACGAAGAGCCATTCGACTATCACTCGCGTGCTGAGCGCATTGCAGATCATCTTAGAGGAAGCGACCGACAAGAGAAAACCAAGGCCGTTACCCCCGTCGTGGTTCGACATTACGTTCGTGGTATCAACAACCAAGAGATTCGAGAGGCTCTACAAAAGATGTCTCTAGAACGGACATCACTTCCGCGTGTCGCCCTTCAGCATAGGGTCATGCAACTTGCAGTAGACTATAAGCACGCTTTAAGCAAACACGTCTTCGAAGAAGCGGATATACCCGCTGTTGAGGAATATATAAAGATTCTTGAAAGCACCGATGCAACCAAGTCAGGTGCAATGCTCGCATCTGCGCCAAATAGCGACAGTGAGGGGTTGATTGCACGCATCCGAACTTTGCCTGACCCTTCTACAACATCCTTGAACAAACCTCGTGATCGATACAAGGACCATCTTGAGTTTCCAAAGTCCGATATAGGTATCCAATGCGATATCAACTTCTCGGCTCACCTTGCTATTCACAATACATTACTTCTCCGCTGCTATTCTCACTGTGACCCGCGAGTCAGAATCGTGATTTTGTTCATCAAGCACTGGGCTAAAACTCGAGGGATCAACACTCCATACAGAGGATCACTTAGCAGTTACGGATATGTTCTTATGGTCCTTCATTATCTTGTTAATGTCGCTCAACCATTTGTCTGTCCGAATCTACAAAACACCAACAACAAGGATCCCCCATCATATCTTCCACCCGCTGAAATTGCTGCTCGGACGACTTGCAACGGCTGCGACGTGCGATTTTGGCGCAATGAGTCTGAAATCCGAAGTCTCGCAGAGCGAAAAATGCTCAACCATAACCATGACACTATAGGATTCCTGCTCCGGGGTTTCTTCGAATACTACGCTCAGAGTGGGGCCATGTCAACAATTCAACATCGGGGCTTCGACTGGGGTAGAGAGGTGTTGAGCTTGAGAACCCAAGGTGGAATTCTATCCAAACAAGAGAAAGGATGGGTTGGCGCGAAGACCACGATAGAAACCAATGTAGTGGCTCCTCCAGCATCAATAGCCCCAGCACCAGAGGCAAATGATACCGTTTCAACTCCAGAGGTTGAGACACCACCAGCAGAAGAGGGAGCTGAATCCAAGAACCCCAAGGTCCACCCCCCAAAGCAAGTCGAGGAGACCAAAGAAATCCGTCACCGCTACCTCTTCGCTATCGAAGACCCATTCGAACTCGATCACAATGTCGCCAGAACCGTAACCCACAATGGCATTGTCTCCATCCGAGATGAATTCCGACGTGCGTGGCGCATCATCCGCAATATTGGGAAGCCTGAACAACGCGATGGTGGGCTTCTCGATGCGTTGGATGTTAATACTAATGCCAAGGGCAGTTGGCGGGAGTTGTTGGATCTCATTCATGGACCGCCGCCGAAGGAGGGGTTGGAAGGAATGAAAGAGTTTCATGAGAGGCAATGAGGAATGACATGAAAATGGGGGTTATGGACATGATGTTATGATGATGCTTTTTTCCTTGCGAAAATCGGGTT
>LLCD01000672.1:0-15782 GCA_001414355.1 Hymenoscyphus salicellus
ACAACTGAATTGTCCCTACAATCTCTGCGGCTGCTTGGAAATACGTTTTTCCTTTCTTTCTTGCACTGTTGTATTTCCAGCTTTGACGTTGAATCGAAAAGCGATATCTGACTCCAGGGCAGCAAGGTCATGCATTATAGGTACGTTGAAGACAGCATCGTTAACTCCCTCATTGTTTTTAAAACCCGCCTGTATCTCCTTCTTGACCAAGTCGTGGCGTGCCTTTGTTGAGGCGGCGAGAGTGATGCTTTTGGGTTGCAGGCCCGTTTCTTCTCCTCCCTCGCCATTGTTTTTCCATCTACCGACTCGTGCCCGCAGAGAATGTGCCAGGTGGAGGGGAGCTCGTCCTTATTCCAGAACTACACGGCAGTACATCTAATCAATTGCACGACTGAGACCGTGTCCTTTTCATGAGTTTGCTCAAAGTGACCTACTCGTTCTCGTCCAACTCGTAAATCCCATTCTCAAACTTCGTATTTTGTTTGGATGCAAGAATTCAGGGAACTATAACTGGAGAGACGGTAGCTGTCTGCCGGGCGTTGATTTGTACCGGGAAGAGGGTTGTTGGTGCAGGATAATAGGCATTATCGTCGACGACCTCGACATCACTGATAAATAGAGAGGGATTAGTATTGAGTTGATATCTCTTTAATACTAAGAGATTTTGTCTTGGAGAGGCCTTTCTTACCGGACATTGGTACCTCCGGGGGGTGCTAATAATGCCAGCGACACTTCCCAGTGCTACAAGGGCGTTGGTAAAACGCATTATGGTTGATAGTCAGGAAGGAAGGTAAGGTGATTGAGAGAGAAAAGTCTAGTAATCTAGTTTTGATAAGAGGAGTCACTCGAAGGAGATGAAGAGTAAGAATGAAGAATGATGAAAATGAAGAGGAAAAAGAATGAAGATGAAGAGAGGAAACGATGAAGATGAAGATAAATAATGAAGGAGATGAAGGAGATGAATAAATTTGGGTTTGTACGGGCAGATAGAAACTATTTATGTGATTCTTGGTTATCTACTTTGGTTCGCTGTTGAGTTAATGTTACGGTGTATAAGCGACCACGGAATTATCAAGCCCCATCTGCTCTCATGTGGCACGAGATGAGGTAATAATCACTATTCAAATGCAGTAAGAAGTTATGATTAGAATTATTTTATCTCCTACGTGAGGAGGGGGCCAGTGATTATCTTTCCTGGCATTGTCCAAAGGCACTAGATTCTCTGTGCATCCTGGCCTCTGACCCACGTAGGAGTTAAGGCGCCTCTGCTTGCGACTCGTAAAGAATGATTTTGGTAGAGAAAACTTGAGGGGGCTTATACTCGCTAATCGTAAAGAATGACATATCAGAGTATATTCAGGGCGTTTTCATCGCTACTCGTACAGAGTAACCGTGATAGAGCATGCGCCCGCGACTAGTCTATAAATGACTTGCTTAAACATACCAAGTTAAGCGGATTTCCAGCAATATTGTCAGAAGATGCAAGATCGAAGGGGGGGGGGGCGGAGAAGCAATACTCAGATGAGGTGAAATGAACGACGAAGTTTCAGTTGCATTAAACCTACAGCAAATTTCTAAACTGGTGCTAATCTTGGTGCAACAGGTTATAGTGCTAATAACATTTTGTCAGATGGCAATATACAAAAAGCAGTCAGCAGTATTTTGAGCAGTTACTGACCTAAAGAGAGGGACAGTAAAAAGACCATTTTTGTCAGGCCAATACACTTGGCCATAAATTCCAGTATAACATTTACCTGCATGCCGGTGGTAATTCCGAAGATTCCGAGACAATTTCTATTTCTATTTCAATATCAATTTCAGAGAGCCAGGCAGAGGAGAAGGGACTCGCCATTACTCGGCCCCCACTAAAATGTCAGATATGTATAGGGTCGTAGTACCTCACGCTTGCGACTTAAATCAATCCAATAGCGGAAATCGCGGACCAAATTCCAAGAGAAAAGACAGAAAGGTATCGTCCTAGTGAACAACTATACGATGCTTAATTCAGACATGTGTTGGGCCATTTCGCTAATGAGAGAAGGACTCAAGAATAAACAAGACAACTTAGACAACCAACGTACAAACATCCGCAAAGAGAAGTGATAAAAAAACCCCCCTCAACCCAGCCCTCAGTAGTACAAATATTAAAATTTCTTGAGCAGAGTAGCTTAGTTAGTTTTTACACCCTCTTCTATATGCACCACCGCCAATCCTCCCCCCCTTTCCATTTCCTAAATGCACAATTCCCTTCCATCTCAAGAGATCTCACCCTCTCCATAAGAAAAAAAGAAAAAACGCCCAAAATTTTCTAAATTGGGGGTCTCCACCTTGATGCACAGATGTTGTACAATATCTTCTCTTTCCTTCTTACAATTCCACCATCCCCCCTCAAAAATTCATACACTTGCAACACCAAATAACTCAAGAACATTACTTCTTCTCCTCGGAAGTTTTATTATCCTTCTTTTCCGGCTCGTCCTTTTTGGTACTTCCATCTGTTTTCGCAGCGGCATCAGGGTGATCGGTTAATTTGTGCCAAACAGATTTCAAAAAGCCCTCTTGCTTCTCAGAATTCGTGCCCGCACTAAATCCTATCATTAACGATACAATCCAGAGGGGATGCAGTTCATTAACTCACGTATTTTTAACATTCATGATCCGCTTAGCCGTCTTATCACCCAACTCATCCGCTAGCATCTCAACAATCGTTCTTTGGTTGGCACTTAAATACTTGGGCATCTCAACCTTAAACTCGACCTTCAAATCGCCCATAGCCCCTCGTCTACTACCCAAATGTGGCATTCCCATGCCGGAGAGAGTAATCTTGTTCCCTGTAGCCGTTCCCGTGGCAACCTTGACTTTGACAGGTTCGTTCAAGGTTGGGATTGTGACTTCGCCTCCGAGGATAGCGGTGGTGAGTGGGATGGTAGCTGTGTATAGAACATCTGATCCAGAGCGACTGAATTTTGGATCCGAAGCTACGACTACTAAGACGTTAAGGTGGCCCGGGATGGATCGCGCGGATGGGTCGACTGCATCGCCTGTTATTGGCGCATCTCCCTCGTGGTTGAGTCGTACATATTGGCCATGTGAAATTCCGGGGGGAATATTGACAGTGACTGTTTTTTTATGCTTCACAACTCCATTACCGTTACAGGTGCCGCACTCTCCCTTCTTGGGCGTTACCGTACCATGTCCACCGCATGCAGTACATGAAGAAGCCATCTGGAATCCACCCTGGGCAAAATGTACTTGGGTACCCGTACCGCCACAGCTCTTGCATTCTGTTTTCTGCACTCCGGCCTTCAGTCCGCTTCCTGTACATGTTTTACATGATATCAATTGGTCGATTCGTATCGGTTTGTTGACGCCCTTTGCCGCTTCCAGGAAGGATATTGATACTTGTACTGTAATGTCTTCTCCTTGCAAAACTTCTTCACGCTTCCTCCCACCACGGCCACCCTTCGACGCAAAGCCCGGGAATAGGTCCTCAAAGTTGAAGCTTCCGAATCCACCACCAAACCCACCAGCACCACCCTGGGCTCCTCCAAACCCTCCAAATCCACTGCCAAATCCACCGAAAGGGTCTGCCCCTCCAGCACCAGGACTTGGTCCAGCTCCGCCTTGGTCAAAGGCAGCGGAGCCGTATTGGTCCCATGCTGCCTTTTTTTGAGGATCTGTCAACAGTTCGTATGAAGATTGGGCTTCTGCAAATCTTTCCTTCGCTGTTGGGTCTTTGTTTGTATCCGGATGGTATTTCTTAGCCAGGCCGTAGTATGCCTTTTTTATTTCGCCTGCCGAGGCACCTTTGCTTACACCGAGGACGGAATATGGATCTTTCGTTGCAAGGGAGCGAGATGTAGCGTGGAATTGCTATTCAAGTCAGCAGAGGAAATACAATTTTGGACATGGTATGATTCCAAGTATGACATACCCTCTTTTGTGACTTCTGGGCGTGAACAACTGGAGCTATGGCTTTGACTCGAGGGGCTCTAATTGTGCTCGCAGAGCCTATCGATCGTGCCTGGCTGATTGGGACATTCTTCTTGAAGTGCCGCTGCCGTGATGCTCGCGCTGGGCACACAATGCGAGTTGTGGCGGCCTTGGTCAGGAGACAGGTTGATCCGGAGTTCATGATGTTCTGTCAGGATGCATCGGTGCGGGATCCAATAATTATATTGAGCTGCCGATTTGTAACACCAAACAGAGCTGTGCGGGTATTGTTGTCTAAAGGAGCGGAGAGAGTTGTACTTGTGAAATGCGATGCGACTTGGAGATTTGGCATTCAGTGAAGCTGGATCGCAACTTTTTTTTGGCTGGATGATGATTGGCTGGATTTTAAAAGGTTTTAGTGCAACCGCAATCTGATTTGCTGATTTGGCAGGGGAGAGAAATGCCGAGAGCCTTCTGGAAGACTCACTTCTTGATAAATTTCTCTCCAAAACACTTCATATTTTGATTTCCTAAAATACAACAGGAGACTGTTGGCTCACACAACTGTACGGATAGGAGGAGTATATTCGGGTTTATTCCGAGGTTCCCTTTTGACGTGAAGAAGAGGAATAAAGACAAGACGAATTGATTATGGTTTAGAATTCGCCAACATTATTTATTTTTTATTGCAAATGCAATCAGATACTTTAAACGCCTAGGAAAAACCTCCTCCGCTGAGAAGACAGCCCAAGTCTTGGAGCCAAAATATTTCTCGTGAGAAATCAAAAATGCCGTCCTTACGGTATGGGTATCAAGGCCTTGAATATATACGCCATTTACTCCCTGCCCCACTAAAAGCCGTAGAATCCCAATCCTTCAAACGCCCGGCAGATATATTATATACGAAAAGGGTCCAATGGTTCTTGATTATCGAGGGGCGGGTTTGGAGGGTGCGAATCGCATTCGGAAGTTCTTGTCTAACAAGTTGTTAGTCTCTTTGGTTCCCAACAATGCCGCAGTTTTTGAAGGCTTACCTTGCCATCGGACCTTGTACAAGAAATCCACAACGACCTCATTCTCAATTATACCCATACTGTTGAAGTGTTTGCGTACAGAGTTGGCCAGTTGGTCATTGCCTTGTCTCCGTTGATCCTTCCGCCTAGCCATGGTCGGTGACATTCTGCCTATTGGCGAACGAGCGAGCACAAGCTGATTGTATGGTTTATTAAACGCTGCTGGTGTATTCAGGCGATAATCGTATCGGTATCCGTGGAGGATTGCAGGATCGAAACTGGTCCATTGGAGCTGTCACAGTACAGTTAATAAGGGCTCATGGCCATTGGGGGAGTGGGGGTTATTTACACCAGGCGCAGTATCGGCAGGTACAGTTCCTGAAGCTGCCGGAGTGGAATTGTTTTGACCTGCAGTCACGACATCCCGAAGAGAGCTTCCAGCTGCGGCAGCTCCTCCCCCTCCTCCTCGTCGACCTTTGCCATTGGCGTTTGCGTGGTTTCCAAGTTTCTCCTTGGTGCTGCTGGCCTCGGACCTCGAGTCGTCAGGCTGTGGTTTGGATTTTGCTGGAGGCATGATGGAGGTGTAACAATATTGCAGCAACTTATTGTCGTCAAAGAGAGGGAATAGCTTCGAATTTGGAACACAGTCAGTGCTTTGCTCTTCCAAGTTGTGGTTGTGATGTGATGCGATGCGACAACGCCTTGCCTTGCCTTGCCTTGAGCTTGGTGAAAGGAAAGGCTGAGGTGCATCGGATTCGGGGCTTGCAGGAAGATCAGATCCGCTCCGAGGCTAGATTAGATGAAAGCCTGCCCTATGAACAACATTGTCTAGGTATTGGAAGATACAAGTACCACCAAAAGACCCTTAATGAAGAGTCATTATTTCTCCCTTTTCATCTTCGTTTGGTGCTTCTGTAGGTTCTGCCCTTTTCTCGAGATGCCCTCATTTCTTGAAGTTCTCCTGTCACCTCCAGCCCGGAGGGACACGAAAAAGCACGCTTGACGCGTCGGATCTCTTCTCCGGCCTTCAGTCGCAGCTGCACTCACTTCCGCAACCTTCAACCTACCAACTAATCTACTCGACTCCGATCTCCCAGCAATCAACATTCGATCATTCGATCGCCAGTACCCAAGTATCTTCTTCTGCTCAATCTTTCCTTGGGCTTCGTCGGGCCAACATTAATCAAAATCTGCGTCATTTTCTGGTCTCTTAAACTCCCTCAAACTGGTCTGATCGCCCCATTCCACCTGTTTTTGCTGCTGGTTGAGAATTTGCCTGGTGCTTCTCCTCTACCAGCCTTGCCTGTACCGCTGTCTCATACTTCCTTCTCCTCTCTGGCCTGCATATATCTCCTGCACACTCGTTCGCTGCATAAGCAGCCAAGAACCAGCCTCTGGTCTGTGGCAAGCCTGCCCTGATGCATCGTGCAAATCAACGCTCATCCCACAACCCCAAGTTGGTCAGGCGCAAGACAACAGATTGAAGAAATTTTCTACCCCAAGCTTCAGGCTTCAGCCTTCACAACTCCCCCAGTCACCCCAGATTGGCGCGAGAGAGGAGAGATTGACAGAGCCGGTCTTGCCGCCCCGAACCCGTCCGTTGCTGACGCAAATGGAAGGATTCGAAGCAGAAAATTTCTTCCAAAAAAGCAAGTATGAAACCGAAAGGTTTTTGCTTGCCATTGCTTGGACCACGCAATTCCACCTCGTTGTCCCTCAACATTTCTTCCTTGCAAGCTTCTCCAGCCTTTTCTCTCCATGACGAACGTTTGCTTTTTTCTTTTGTTGAAGAATACGGTATCTGGATGCGAAGATCGGAGTAGTGCCCAGGCGACGATGAGCAATCACCAACTCAAGCGGGTTTCTTGTAGGCTGGTCCAGTTTTTATGAGGCGGGCAGTTCGCAGAGAAAAGAAGAAGGTGCAGGAGACAAACGGGAAATGATAATCTCCTCGATAAGTGTTAGAGGAAGAAAGATGAAAACCGGACGCCCTGTGGTAACAGTTTCGCATCTCGAAATAGACGGTGGAAACCACTTGGTCAACTCAACACGCCCATGGTTTACCAAAGCATAAGGCAGAGAGTAGGGATCTTCTCCACAGACAAGGGCTGCAAGCCACCTTTCATCTCTCATGGCTTAGTGTAACAAACAGATACGAAGGAGAAATGAGCAGGGGAAAACGAGACCGAGAAACAGGTGCAAACAAGAGGATTGTTTATAACGTTTCATGCAAAATGCACGCAGCTGCTGAAGATTTGACGCGCACTTGTACTTGGGTCCTGCATTGGTCAATTTGTACCTCTTTGCTGGCTGAGTTGGCTTGATTTATCATGTGGGCGTTGGGATGGGCTTGAGGGTGTGAAGAACACTCCATGCAGGAGGAGCCAGTACAAACGAGGGGTAACTGCGGCTATGAAAATTCTGGGGATGATTGCCTTCCATCTAGATACTTCCTCGCATGTACAAGGCGCCTAGCTAAGACATGGATAAGTAAACACTTGCGGGTTATTCTTTCAAAGGCAATTCTTTCTGCCGGAAGTTAAACAAGCCTCAATCCCCTTTCCAGTATTTGATTACCGTAGCGAGGCCGGTGAAGCAATCCGATTTCCGGTCTTATTGAGACAGGCGGCAGACGGCAAAGCAACACTTGACGGCATGAGGGGTTTTAACCAGGCGAACCAGATGGTTCGAAATTTGGATGGACGCTGTGAGGCATCGACAGGAAAAGGTAGTGGTTGGAGACAGCCACGGCTTTGGCTCCCCTCTCCCCCCTTTTCGGCCTGCTGCGTTTCTCTGGGGGGGAAGTGCCAATGGGCGGGTCACCCATGTCCCTGTCGACAACTAAACTTTCTCAAGGCGTAATATTTTTGGCGGGGGGAGGCGAGAACCACTCATCAACCCGTTTAGGTTACAAAAGCGGTGACTTGCGAGGGCAGAGGGAGCCTTCGGGAGATTTTGCCGTATATGTTTTTACGTCGTTGGAATTTGAGGGTAAGCCTTTCTCTCCAAGTTATGATTTCATGACCATTCTTTTCGAGTTTTCGGCCAGTCCGGGTACTCGGCGAGGTAGGTTTCAACGAGACAATTATTGAGAGGTAAATGGCTTGTTTCTATGTTTTGCGGGGCTTGAAGGAAGCGCGAGAGGCGGTTCCTTTTTACAATACTCCGTACATGCTTGATGACAATATTACATGGGGGTATGTGCAGGACAAGAGACAGGTCACAGGACTCTTCTGTTAGGCTGCAAGTACGTTTTGAATACTTCTCCTCTTTTGCTCTTCTTTGCATGATTTTCCACAGCTTCTCTGTTGCGCTTCTCGTTTTCTTCCCACCGCTTCGCTGTCTCTACGCATTTGCCATAATTACTCTATTGGGCCATTTCGATTCGATTTACCGCCAGTCTTACATTCCTCTCGGTGCTTCTAGTAGAGGTCTCAAGCCTCTTTTTTACCACGAGACCTTTCTCTGTGGTAGTGAACCTTTCAATCTCCAAAGCTAGAAATAGTCAAATTAGACGACCTCTCGAGATCAATATACAGTTTGTTATCCTGCTCCTGTCCATCTACTCCATACAGAGGTACAGAGCCCTCAACTCTCAAGCTACCAAGCTCAAGCTAGAGGCTCTCCCAGCTGCTCCTCCACCTCTTTACATTGTTCCTGCGAGTGACGAGTCTTCAATTGTCAACCAAACTTGCGCTACCGGGGCCGGGTCAAGACCCCGTACAATCGGATTCTGCAGGCCTGTGGCGTATTTCCCAGCGTTCTTTTGGGCGATCCTGGCATACGCGGCCCCAGTTTTGCTCTGAACCGTCCTTGGTGGACTCCCCATTGCGCCCATCTCATCCCAGCTCCAAGCTAAAATCGATCCCTGAAGCTGGTGCCCAGCAGCGAACCTCCACGGGCCCAGAGAGTCTAAATAAGAGCTGGATCCCGCGTCCAACCCCCACAACCTCGAGCTTTGTCCAACTCCCATCCCATCCTACAGCAGCACAGTATTTCACCCAGCGACAGGCCTGGGCAGCAGAGAGCAGAGCACCGTCTCATCCCACACGCAACCACCAAGATCCACTCCTCCAGACTGTACCTCGTTGCACTGTGTGTTGCCTTGCATCGTACGAACTGTTGTCTTTCCGCCTCCACCTCCGCATCTCGTGCTTCATTCCCCTAAGCTACCCGATCGTGCCACTCGATTTCGCGAACGCGCCCAACCTCAACCCCGCCAAAATCCACTGCGCCTACGTTTTTCCATCTGCGAAGCCAAATGAACTTCTTGGCCATGCTATAGTGGACGTCAATCTCAATTGAAAGTGTATATGACAGAGTAGAAGCGATTGAAACCGTCTCTTCGGTTGCCTAGGAGCTGTTCGCAGTACGTACAGGTCTGCTGTAAGTCCGAGGTCTCTTTTTGAAAAATGCGCCGCGCCAATCGCACCCTCTCTCTCCCAAATGAACTTCACAAATAAAGAGCTTCAAGCCAAGTGAATATAAATATCTGACAGTGACTAGTTTATACATGTAATCACGCTGCTAGTGGCCGTTCACTCCGAGAAGGGCTCCGGTTTGATGTCCTAATTTTCCCCGTCAAAACACTCGACAACACAACAGACTATGACTTCAATTCTGGCACCACAACCGCACCCTTTCCCTGCCAGCAAGATAATGTCGCAAAAAGACACCCCAAACAACGTCAACATGGTGCAGATCCCAGACCCCACTCCACAGGGCCAGGGAAAAGATGACAAGAATCGCGGTCGGCGTCGCAGTAGGGGCAGCAGTAACAAGGATGAGAATGGAGATACTTCGCCAGTAGATGGACCTGATGGAGGCCACTCTTCTGGAACTGATGGTCCCTCAAGAAAGAGAAGACGAAGTCGGAAGGGACTGGACAAGAAGTTTGAATGTCCTGAGCCTGGCTGTGGGAAGAGCTATTCACGCGCTGAGCATCTGCAAGTTTCTCCTTGTCTTCCTCACTTTCAGATTATTTACTAACAATTCAATTCGCAGATATCGGCACCAGCTCAATCACCAACCTAAACAGATCTACAACTGTGACTTTCCAGACTGTGTCCGAACATTTGTTAGACAAGATTTGAGAAACAGACATAGGGAAAGGCACACCGCAAAGGGCTCTCAACTCCACCGCAAAGACTCCATGTTGGGACACAACCACTCTCCAATCACAGAAACTGGAAAGCCATTGTCAATGCATGGCTCTTCCTCCCCAGAGGTTATGAGACCAAGTTTGAGCATGGCCGGAAAGTCTCGAACAAGCCAATTACAATATCACTCGCCCCAAGAAATGACCCCTACTCCTTACTCTCCCATCACAAATACATCTTCAGGGACGTATTCTGGTACTGCATCTACAAATGGTGATGGTTTCAACCCTACAGGAGGTTTCAAGAGATCAAACAGCGACAATATCCCAAGAGAAAAGGTTCAACCAAGCGCCCTTTCTGGCAACAGACTACCTCGCCATTCAAGCTTTGGTGTTTCTGATGCTACTAAACCTGCGGAATTCTCCAGACCTTCTTTGCAAACAGCACCATATGGTCTTGTCAATGCTGGATCAAACACTCAAGGCTACCACTCTAACCATGCTAGTCCTCAAACATACGTTCCTCAGCAGAACTTTCCTTCTTTCAGCCTTCCCCCTCCTGGATTTCCGACCTCTGCAACATCTGCATCTGCAGGACGAGAATCAGAACCAACATACCCAACTTCAATGCCCGCCGAGTATCCGAATGATTCTATGCACCATCAGCAATCTGGCCCTGAGATGATGATGTTAGATCAGATGACTGTACCAAACACTATGCCCGTTTTTGGCGGAGAAGGTTATAGCCGATCTCCTTTTGCCATTCCCGAGGATTTCGTTGCATATCTGTTTAGCAATCAGCAACTTGAGAATTCCTCACCAATGAGCCACATGGGACCGCAAGGTTACGCTGCGTAAGTTGAAAATCCCGCTACAGATCTACCTGTCATCTTGCTGACCACCTTTCAAGCTACTCTGACGCGCAGAACCAGTATTATGCTCCCTATTTTGCCAATGATGCGAACCTCCCAGGATTCTTTCCTCCGAATCAGCAACCCCATCATCCAATGGCTGTCACTAGTCTTCTTGATACCAGTCTGCCGGAAACTGTGCTTTCTGAAGAGAAAAGCCAGCAAATCATTGACCTCATCAAGGAGCGATTCAACGAGGGAGATCATACACCTGTCGCGAAGCAAAAGGAAAATCTTCTCGAGGGCGATCGTAATGTTGACAGTCATATGATGAGTCGCAAGATGATGCAAACTTACATCGGAAGTTACTGGTATCATTTTAGCGAACAGGTTCCAATTCGTAGGCTCCTCCAGAATCCTTTTTGTTTTTATATGTAGATGCTAACGCACTCATAGTGCACAAGCCAACTTTCTCACCAGATAAGACGCCAAATCTCCTCTTGATTGCTATGATGGCTATTGGTGCTTCATGTTTGGACAAGATGCATGGTTATGAGGTTACTCAAGCTGGCGCTGAGCTATCGAACTTTCTGGCTTGGCACTTGAGATGGGAGGTTAGTACAATTCTTGAATTTCTATCAAAAGAAAAAGTACTGACGTTTTATTACAATCAGATTTTCAGCGATTACCATTTCCGACCACCGGCGAAGTTGTGGGTTTTCCAAGCCCTTCTCTTGTTGGAACTATATGAAAAAATGTACTCAACTAGAGCACTACACGAGCGAGCCCATATTCACCATGCCACTACCATCACGCTGATGAGACGTGGAAGTTCACTCATTGGTAGATCTGCGCTCGACTCTCCACCAAGTGTAAGAGACGACAAGCAAGGACCAAATGGATCTCGTCACTCCTCTACATCCGGATCTAATACCCCTGACGAGTGGTGGAATCATTGGATCACGAATGAGGCGACCCGAAGAGCAGCCTTTGCGGCATTTGTCATCGATTCAACTCACGCCACAATGTTTGGACATTCGACAGTTATGGTTGCCCATGAAATGAGACTTCCACTTCCTTGCGACGAGGCTTTGTGGAACGCTACGAATAGTGCTGAGGTTGGTAGGATCGAAGCCAGCTTACAATCCAACGGTGTCAAACCAATATCCTTCTTGGAAGGCCTCAAGCGGACTCTTAATGGTTCAGAAGTTCGCACCAACTCTTTTGGAAGAACTATTCTCATGGCAGGTTTGCTCAGCGTTAGTTGGCACATGAACCAACGAGATCTTCAAGTCAACTCACTTGGAGTTTCTCAGGCTCTTGGTGGTCGTGATAAATGGCGAAGCTCACTCACACGTGCCTTTGATTCATGGCGAAAGGACTTTGACAGGTCCATGACTCGCAGTTCTGGGGGCAATGTACCTGGACCATACCTGTACATCGAGAAGAAGGAAGAGAACGTTGTATTCCAGGGTAGGACAGTTCTGCACCACCTTGCGCACATGGCAATGCACGTCGACATCGTTGATTGTCAAATCTACGCACGAGCTAAGAGACTCCTCGGTCGCACCATCGGCTCACAAGATCTGAACAGCGTTCAACGACGAATGAAGGACAACTGGGCATCCACAGCAAAGGCTCGGGATGCTACCTGGTACGCCCTCCAATTCCTCAAGACGGTCCTCCTTCCAGATACCACCCCCAACATGCACGGCGGTTTCGACGATCCCAAATTCGAGTACTCGGCTCGCGACGATCCTCTCATTAACCGACCCTGGACTATGTACTTCGCCGCATTAATCGTTTGGTCATATGGTTTCGCTCTTGAAGGACCTACCACTGGCCCTGTTCCTGCGGCTTACGACTTTGATGCTCAGGTTCGTGATATGCGTGCGTATCTGCGAAAATTCGGTAGTGTGGATTCGCCGGAGGAACTCAAGAATTTGTCGGGTTTTAATGCTTGTAGTGGGATGTTGATGGTGCTGAGAACTACTTTTGAGAAGACGAGATGGGAGTTATTGCATGAGGCGGCGTTGCTACTTACGAATTGCATCTCCCTCGTTGGAGGACAATCGCAATCTTGATTCAACTTGGCAATTTTGTTCAGTTTACATGAGGGTTGAAGATTGGGGATGACATGGAGTGTTGAATAGGACGGGAAGGTGGTTATGATGTGTATGTGTAGATGGAAACAGGTCGTGGGTTTGTTGATATTTTCTCTCTCTTTTTTTTCTCTTGTACTTTATGGGTGCGGTTCTCTTTTCGCAAGCCTTTTCCTTGCTCTTGCATATTTTTGTGGGCAGGAAAATTCTCATGCACAGCGCCAAGGGGGGTCTATTCTAGCCTGGGGTTCGGTTGGTTCGGCTGGCTTCTTTCTTGCCTGCCCTCGGGCTCTCTCTCTCAATGTTCTGCATGTATACCCCGGAATTCGCGATTGTGGTTGTTGCCTGTTCTTTATCTTTTCGATTTGATTTGCGGACGAGGATGATAGGAGAGTGGGATATGAAATGGAATGGAATGGGATAATGGGCCAGGCATGTGATGGAAATGGATGATATGGAAATGGAAATGGTGTTTGTAGGGCTAGGGAATGGGAAAAAATGAAATAGTTTTATAATATTTAACTCTTTTCCCAAGTGTGGGAGTGAATGAAATTTATGACGGTTCACTGGGGGACTCGTGCTTGGTTTTTGTCTCGATATCGAGGTTCGGCAAGCTGTGAAATGATTTGCGGATAAGCTGTTTGCGGGTCACTTGTGGATGAGCCCTGAGTTACGGGTAATCCATGGGTTGCAGGTAAGCCGCTGGTTACTTGTGGATCAGCCATGATTTCCTCGTTGCTTACACGCGTGTAAACTACTAATATCCAGGTATCTCGGCTTTATTCCTCATTCGCCCCCTGTATCTATTGCTTGGAGATCGTAGGGTAATACATAAGAGATCAAGTATCGCCAACAGCGTCCATCTGCTGAACACACTTAGACTTACATAGTTTGTAAGTATGAAGGTATCTTTGGCACGCTACCAAAAGCTTTGATTCCGTAATACGAGATCAATGATAGGCGGTTCAGGAAACAAGAAGGTAGAAAGATGAGGAATAAGGAAGCTTGACTAGTTATCCTATATTATTCTATTAGGCGTATACGAGGAAGAGACGTAAGCCAATGTTGATGAATAACTCAGTGGATGATACAAGGGGGTAATCTCAGGAAAATCGGACTTTGTGATTAATCGTATGTTGAAGGAACAAGTGTTGTTATAGAGGAGGATTCAGATCAACCAAATTTCATCATTACAGTAGTCTGACACGTTTTTTATTCATTTCTTAATTCTGTAAGCAAAGAATAACTATTCTTAGCAATAGTGACATGCCTCTGACGTGCACTGCCAGGGCAATGAAGTTGAGCTCTGCTCCTGCAGAATATTGCGCACTACTGTGAACCATGTGTCGAATCAGAGTTGAGGTTTACTCAAAGGTAATATTCACTATCTGCCAACGGTTGCCTTTATAAATATGACATGGGAATCACTGGTCTAAAACAGAACACATCGAGAGCGAGTATTCAGTTAAAGACTAGTTTAGTTATTTGACTTAAACTACTAGAGCTCTTTTGAGCTCCTTGAAATTGGCAGACTTTCACGTTAATGAACATCCTTGCTCCCCTCAATGGTGAATAAAACATAGTATATCTCCCTTTTACAATTTGCTTCAACTTCTAAGAAGGAACAGGTACCAAATCCGGAAACCCTCCATTGTCCCCCTCCAACAGCTTACTCCTCTTCTCTCCCTTCAAAATCCAGTTGAAAAAGTCTACCACAACAGTACTTGTATCAGCCAACGCCACACCGCCATCAATTGTCCCAACAGTAAGCGTCTCATTCCCTACAGGAACATGATCGATAGCTTTCAGCAAAAAGGCCAAATCCCCATACGTACTATGCCGACTATGGTTCAGCGTAATATCATATTTATAATTTTTCAACAGCGGCCAGGTAACATTCCACGATTCATCCGTGAAATGGGAATGTGGATTAACACCATCAATAGTAGAACCCATGAACATAAACGGTTGATTGAGTCCAATTCCAGTGACAGGAGGAAAGAGACTTCCGTCAATATTTATGCCTCCGGCCACACGATCATCTGTGATCATGAAGTTGGCAAGCGAGGCACCTCCTGCTGAATGGCCGAAGAACCCTACTTTTGTGACGTTCAGGCGACAGGGCACCGTCGGGAGGAGTGCCTTCGAGGTTTGGGGATCTTGGAGTTGGTCTAGGAGAAATTTGAAATCCGCGACTCGAGTATCGACTGCTTCTTTGTAATCTTCAATGGTCGTGAAAGTCGAATCGTCGACCCCGTGTATAATTTGTCCAGAAGGCATAACGACAATATCGGCGTCGTATGGATGATCCACTGTGATCACGATGTATCCGAATTTTGCAACAGACTGGGCGAGCACACCGTATAGCAATCGTGTTCTGAAATATCCCGGGGAAAATATGAGGACAGGGTAGTCTGGCTCTCCGTGCTCTCCTGAGCACTTCTCGTAGAATTGACTTCTGAAGGCGTTGTAATCGAGCGAGCCCAAAATACCACGGTTCAATCCAGCGAAATACCCTTCCTCAAAGTCGCTTACGGTTTTGGAGACATATTCGGTTTGGTAAACTCCATAACATGGCTTTACTCCAAGTGGATAGAAGACAGATATCAAGATGGCTCGAGGATCGCTGTTATTCCCCCAGAGATTGAGCAGTGAGTGCAGGATTCTGAGTGAAGAGATCGGGCGTCGTTGCTTATCAGTATAGGATGGAGGAGTCCAGAGAGCATCAGCTCGATGCCGATATATATTGAATGCAATGATGAGACTTGCGAGAAGCTTCATCGTG
>LLCD01000673.1:0-15772 GCA_001414355.1 Hymenoscyphus salicellus
GCTGAGGGAACCCCGCAACAGCCCACCTTGTTGGTTGAGGAGCCAGGGTATGAATGAGGTGGCCGGCTAAGCTCTTATTTGTAACTGTCAGCTAACTATAAAACGAATTATATAGAGTATATACCAAAACCTTGAGAATATAGGCTAGAGTATATAGGGCCTAAAAAGATGTGGAGATTGCAACTAATCTTTAGCTTTTACTTGCTGATTCTTCCATCAATTATCAATTCTACGAGATACGAGAAAGACCTAGCCCGACAATGTTTCTTTAAAAATTGTCCAGGTGAATTACCTTGAGCGGACGAACATGAAGTACTGATCTATTTTTCTCATATGTTTGTATCTAAGTCCCTACGCTAGGTTGTTTGCAATATGACTCCTACTTTTGTTTTTGTATTTAAGGCAAATACAACCTACCTAACCTAGGTATGTTTCTTCTCAATTATCGCTGAAGGAGAAGCCCAGGAGTACCTAGGAAATTGCGAGTAAACAGTTGTTAATCTTGTAGGATTGACCCGGATTGGCTGTCAGTTTATATGGGAACAAGTTCACTTCTTCAGTACCCGTTTATAAATACGTTTCAATTCCAATACACTCATCCATTGTTCTCACATCTATACACTGCTCCCGAGCCTAAGTTAAGTACGCTTCTGAACGCCGCCAAACCATTGGGAAATAATGAGTCCAGTTAAAAAGAAACCATTTCTTCTACCGCTCAATCGTACAGCATAACAGTCTTTTACCTCACCTTACTCGATACACCAGCACCAATCACACCGGGCAGTTTCTCCTCTCCAATGCTGAACATCATACCGATAGCCCAGCTTACAAGTCCGATGATAACAATAGTAAATCCTGCAATCAACCAGAAAGGTTCACTGATGTCTTTCTTCTGGCATGCTGGTCCTCCATAGTTGACAAGTCTGAATGCCTTCCTTTTGGCTGGGGGGTCCTTCTTGTCGTTGATCCAAAATGCCTCGTTCATGGTAGCACACGCGCAAGTGAAGCACGAAGACGCAGAACCGCCCCCATACTTCTTATAGCAGGATCCGTGGCCCGAGCAGTCATTTGTAAGCGTCTGGCAACTTTCAAGAGTTGAGTGGCACACTGGCTGAACACCTTTCAAGAATGGTGCTGGAGTTGCAGAGGAGTTTGAAGCCTGCTGTGCGACGGTGTGAGGTTGGGTCGAGGTGACAGGTGCCGTCCCCGAAATGATTTCTTCTGCCTGTCTGCGCCCAAGAGTAGATTGGGAAGCTATCTCGTAAGGACCGTATGGGTTTGACGGCGAGTTCGAGAGACGGGTGGACTTAGGCATAAGAATCACAACTGTGTTCATTTCCTCTTTCTTCGCCCAGCGAATAAGTCTTTCCTGGGCTGAGATGAACTTCTCGAGCTTGGACTCATCCTATCAACTATTAGCCCCCGAACAACTAAACCATGCCTTTCGTATTTACCTTGTCTGAATCCAAGTCAAGATGGATGACCTTCGATTTGCCATTCCAGCATTTCACTTCGTAAGGGTTGATGGCGTCCTCGAGCGGACATTCGTGTGTCTGGCCAGCTTGAGCATTTAAATCTGATGCGAGCTTCGAATTGGCCTTCATAGACGGTGGATTCGAGATGAAAAGTGCGGGCTCGACTGGATACCAGGCAGATAAGAGTGATTTTGCACTCTCTGCGGGCACTCCCTCCACGATCAACACCAATTCTGGTACCTGCTCCCGCGTCTCATCATGGAATAATGATTCTTGTGCCCCGCCAAATGTGGTGATATATGATAGTGTGCTTTCGCTGGCAGCACCTGCTAATTCATGGTATCGTGAAGTTCCCAAACGCTGTGCGAGAACTAATCGTGCCTGTTCGGGAGTGAGGGTGGTAGGTTTCGAGGGTTGGGGGAATTGGTTCCCTTGGAAAATGTAGGCGATGGCATCCGACGACGCAGAAGCTGCGCCGATCAAGACTGGGACTAGCAAGCTTGTCGAGAGCTTCATGATAGTGGTGGTTTGGAGCTGCACGAGTAGATTTGTAGACTGCGCACTCTCGCGGAGGTGATGATGGCGGCCTGTGAAGCTGTTCAGGCGGCTAGCGCTCGCTAGTCTAAAATCGGCCCGGTCTGTACTACCGTACTCTTTCAGTTTCGAAGTTCTGCCGACAACATATGGAATTCACACCCGCGGCTTCGATCACAGGCTCAACGATTTCCTCTTTTCTTTTGTCATAGACCCTTCCTAAAATGCCATTTTAATACTTCCCGGCCCTGCACCGTATCTGCCACGCCCAGAGACTGACCATCTCACAACCTTTCCCAATCCTCGAGGGGCCGCCACCAGAACACCATGTTTCGATATACAAGACCTCGGCTAGGTATCTTCTCACTGAGTAGGTTGCCTTTGCGACTGGAGGCACAGAAACAATATGGGAAAACCATGAACATACAGAGGGTTGATATGCGGAGGAAACCTAGAGGATTCAAGTATGCCCTGCCATATTCTTTCCAATATCTTCGCATGCTGATCTTGTCACCCTTAGACATATTTTCATCTCGGGTGTTGTAATGTACGCGAGCTATTCTCTGTTCGAAAGAGTGGTACTCGGTCCTGTGGATAAATTGGAAGAAGGAGATCTACCAGAGGCAACTGAAGAGGAGGACTTGGACTGGTTTATCCCATTTCCAGGCACAACGAAGGAACTGAAACCTCAACCATATCGCGGAAGTGACCCGGAGTGGCAAGAATTCGTCAAGTTCAGCAAAGACAGACCGCTACAAGACAAAGTGCGAGGTTTGTTACTCCTGTCCTCGGATTGTCGATTTGCTAATGTGAGGCAGACGAGCTCGCCCAATATGTCCGGAAACTTGCGGAACAGCACCCCTTCTTCCAAACTAACCAAGCTAGCAAAAACTTGAAACTAAGACGATGCTGGCTGGATGTCGATTTTCCACAGCATCCCCCACCAGAATTCGAGAGATCCGGAATCGAAATCTCAGATGAGGCTATTTCCTGGGTCACAAGCCCTGTGGAATCTTCCGTTGTGTTCAGGAATCGTCGGATAATGCGGCCAACAGCAGTCGCAAAATCAGCTTGGGAGTTTACAAAAGTCGTATACATGGTAGAATCGCAACGAATTGCTGGAATGCTTGGTATACAAACTCAACAACATCCGCAATTGCAATCGATTGATCAATTGCTTGCCCGACAACAACAAATGATGAGGGGAATGGGCAAAGACTCACAAGGGCCCTCACAAACTCCTGGGGCGACAGGGGAGGCGAAAACCTCGGTCATAAAAGTCAATGCGCCTGTGATTGCTGGTTCTGAAGAAAAGGGCTCCAGTGATTCCGATGTTGATATTATGCAAAAGGCGAGGTTAGCAAATCAACAAAGATTCTTTGCTCCGCTCGTGGCTTTCAAGCAAAAGTTACAGAAAACTTGGAAGCGAACCCCGGATTACCCCCCGAGGGGCAGTATTCTGATGTCAGGGATGGTGGAGTTAGAATCTACAGCAGCATATTTCGTCTTTGACGTCAAAGCTGCCTGGGACCCAAAGCAACGAGCCTACGATCAGCGGAGTATGCATCTTGTTCTGAGAAGGTTCCAGTGGAAAAAACAAGGCCCTTCGAATCCGAAGTGACCTTATTGTGTTATTATAAAGGCGTTGGGGCATTGGTGGCATGGATAGTGCGTTTGGCGTTATGGCTTACTCGACAGGAAACACATCGAGAAAGCGGATAGATATGATTAAGATGGTTAATATTTTCAGCAACGATACCCACTTACACCTGTGCACAGATCTTGTCCCCTTTTGCCTGGAACAGAGCATTGCACTTTTGCGAAGTCGCAATGATGCAAAAAAAGACGTTTGTCTTCTACCTCATTGGAATTTGTATCCAACATTCAAATCTGATTGACGTTTCATTCAGCCCGAAATTCCGGGGACCTTTCAGTCAACATTAGCCTCGCCTATTTTGTTTATCTCAGTAGTACTCTCCACACATTGTATATGTTGTTCCAACCTCACTAAGCAAGCCAATCGTTACTCGCCATCCGAACCCCTCTTCGGTTGTTGTTTTGCTTTTAGCGATCATCATACCGTATTTTGTAGCAGCTCGTTCAAAACCAAAGTTGAATTCAATCAACACCCATTTATGATCGTTCGCTTGCAACGGAGCTCGCGATGGACATTAGATTCGTACCTGCCTCCTAGCCCCCTCCCTTCGTTGTCTCAACTTTTTAAGAAATTCCAAAATCATCCTAAAGAATCGAAACAATCTAGGACTATTCAGCTACAATCATCTTCAATTATCCTACAAAGATAAAACAAGGAGCTAGGGAGGCAGGTACGTATTTACTCGCGAGCCTGGTTAAACTCGCCGGGGGGCTTTGCCTCGGGGCGCCAAGCCCCCATTTCCCCCAGATTTCCTTATCACTAAAACAACATTCGCAAATTACACAATCAAATACCCGCAGAAGATGACGATTGACTTTTGAATTGATTAGATCAACCGAGTTAATTCCTATCTTGAAAGCTTTCAGGGATGCGCGTCTTCCTTCCATTGATTACTAGGTTCTATTACTGATTACAATCTTGAATCTGTACGTATTTGTGATCGTCGCCGAAGCTAAGGTAGGAACCTACCGGGGTAGCTTGAGTTCTTTTCTTCTTCTTTCCCTTCCTGCCCTTCCCTCTTTTTTTAACCTTATCCGCTGTCTTTAGTTCAATTGAATTTGCTTCACGATGTTGTTCTTAATTCCTCTTCTCCTCAGTTTCGGTGTCGTGGCAAAGGGCAATCCTCTCCATTCCCACGATGCAAAACTTGGTGCAGTAGCTTCCGAATCAGCCGTGTGCTCAAATGTAGGAATCGACATATTGAATGGTGGTGGAAATGCTGCAGATGCTGTAAGTTCCCCTTTATATCTCAACTCAACTCAAAACTAATGATTGGATAGCTCGTGGCAACACAGCTTTGCGTTGGAGTTATTGGGATGTACCACAGCGGCATTGGGGGAGGAGGCTTCATGACAATTCGATCTAAAAATGGGAGCTACGAGTTTATCGATTTTCGTGAAGTTGCTCCTGCTGCCGCGTTCGAAGAAATGTATTCTCCTCCATTTTCGAACTCGGACGCTTCTCTTTATGGTGGCCTGGCAAGTGGGGTACCTGGGGAACTTCGTGGCTTGGAGTACCTGCATAAAACTTATGGGGTTCTGCCTTGGGCTCACGTTGTGATGCCGTCTGTAAAAATAGCCCGGTATGGCTTCAGAGTTACTGAAGACTTGGTTCGATATATGGCTGGTGCGATCAGCGGCTATAACTACCTTGTCAATGAAGAGACATGGGCTCTGGATTTTGCTCCAAATGGAACACTGTTGGGCTTGGGAGATACTATGACCAGAAAGAGATACGCCAACACTCTCGAAAGCATCGCTGAGAAGGGCCCTGACGCTTATTACACTGGAGCGATTGCAAACAGTACAATTGTGGCTCTTCAAAAGTCCAATGGTACCATGACTTTAGCGGACTTGGCCAGCTACACAATTGCGAAAAGGCCGACTTCAAACATCACCTATAGAGGATTCAAGCTACACACTGGGAGCGCACCTTCAAGCGGAGCCGTCGTTTTGAGTACTTTGAAAATTGTAGAAGGATATGATATGTCATCTCCTTCTGCACTGAATCTTTCCACTCACTATTTGGATGAAGCTATGCGCTTTGCTTACGGACAACGAACTCTCCTCGGGGACGCCACATTTCTCCCAAATCTGACCAAGTATCAAGAAAACATGCTTTCTGAGAAGACCGCGGCAGAGATCCGATCGAGAATTTCGGATACTCGCACTTTAAATGCCACGGAATATAATCCAAGTGGTTATGGAATTTTGACGGATGATGGAACCAGTGCCACGGTCGCGGCAGATAAGAGTGGCCTTACGATTGCTTGTACCTCAACTATTAATACTATTTTCGGAAGCAGAGTCATGATTCCCGAGACTGGAGTAATCATGAACAACGAAATGAATGGTACACCCCTTTCTCACCTCCCCATTTTAGATTTAGCTCACCGTTTCTGCCCCAGATTTCAGCATCCCAAACACCACCAATGCCTTTGGCTACATCCCAACTGAAGCGAATTTCATCAGGCCATTCAAGAGACCGCTATCATCCATATCTCCCACCATTGTTGAGCATTCGAACGGCACAGTCTACATCGCTCACGCCTCAGCGGGAGGCTCTCGAATCATCACTGAAATAATCCAACATTTGTGGCACACTCTTGACCAAAACATGACCTCTGCCCAAGCTCTCGCTCAGCCAAGATTCCATGACCAACTCTCACCCAACACGGTATCTTTTGAGTACGGAAATGATGTGATTGCTGGATATAGCAATGAGACGACGGCATTTATGAAGAGCTTGGGAGCTAATGTGGCCTTTATAGCGCCGGGAAGTACGACTGCACAAGCGTTGAGAGTATTGAGCAACGGTACTTTTGAGGCAGCCAGTGAACCTAGACAACTCAACAGTGGAGGGTTTGCGATCTAAGTCAAGTTCTGGGGAAGAAGTGAGTTCTGGATAGACTTGTATTAAAAACGACATCAAGGACTCTACAAAACAATACGCATTGGATAATGATAATGATAGTACACGAAATTAAAGTCCGGTTATGCAGAAAATCTATTTCTTTGGCTGAATGGATGGATTGTGCTTGGGTCGAAAGCCCTTTTACAACAAGAAGTCTTTTGTACAGTAACCTTAGAACGCTGTGCGGCTCGAGTTGCCTCTTATTGCCACGAACTTACGATGTGATATCCGGCAATGCGAACTAATCAATCTTCCTGCAAGTGGTATACCTTAATAGACGCAAAAGTTATCGGATGAGCTATCATCCGCATCTTATGGGAGATCTTTTCTTCTATGGGAGACGAATCGACAGGGCTGCCACGAGATGAAGGGGGTAAATGCATTTGTTGCAACCAACATCTTTATATTGATGACCGATGCAATGTGTGAGAAAGATCAGACCGCACAATCATAGGCCCCGCTTATTGGCTTTACTATGAAATGGCTTTTTACTGACCGTGGAATTGGATTTCCAATGATGACGGCGCACAGTTCTTTGGTAAAGAGAACCTAGAAATAGCTACGGGCGTTTACTTGTGAGATACGCACGAAGTCCTTCCGTAAGCGGTGGATCCGAATCACAAGGAGGGGTACTCATCACCTGACCAACCCCCCTTCTATCCCCGCCAATGAAAGGAAAAGAGAAAACAATTGGCCGAAGCGCAGAACAGCCCTTAGCAATGATACGGCGCCTTTTTTGCAGCTACGGCGAGAAAAAACCAAAGAGCGCTCACCAGCGCTTAGGGAATTTCACCGTCTTTCGCCACAGCGCCAATCAGGTCCCGCATCACACCAGATTCACACTGCATGCAGGCGCCGACAGGGATATTTTGCCTGTCCTCCCACCCCTCAAAAAATCTCACACGAACGACTCGCTCGCCTATTTCGATGCCTGCACCACATCGTTACCCCATGGTCTTGTTGGACCAACATGCCGCCGCCAGATATCTATTTCCAGCACGCACTTATCGCTATCCGATGCACGCTGGCCCTGCAACCTGCTGCAGGTCAAAATTAACTCTGTAAACGCCAGGGCCAGATGGGTCGTGGGGTTGGCTGCGCTGGAGAACTCCTGCAGCCTCCAAGAGGGACAAGGGAGTATATATCCTGAGTGAGGTGCTCCGATTTCCTAATATGTACCGGTACAAGCGTCTTGGTATGGCTTTATCTCGACGGGTTTTCTCCATTCCTTTTCGTTATTAATTCTGAGAGTTCCATTGAGTTGAGAACCTCTGCGTATCTGGGATATTTGCACCAACATTATGACTTCTGGAAATATAGCATCGGGGAGTGGTCCACCACAGGGGGGTTTGCAATTGTTTCCACCTCCTCCAAAGAAGGCAAAGAACCCTTCGAGGAAATCAAGTATGAGGAGGAATGCTATCGAACCACAATCTCCTCCTCAATCTGCGATTGACAGACCAGAATCCCGGAATTTCTCCCTTCCATCAAGGCCGATACCTCAATCACAACCATCGAACTCTTCACAACCACCAAATACCTCCTCACCTATCACTCAGCCATCACAAGCACATATCGCTGCTGAAATTCCTCGATCACATACCTCCTTTTCTGAAGCACCAACACTTGTCAGAAGCAACAGCATCCAATCCCACTCCTCGATAGCGAAGAACGGTATCCCTTCATCCTCTCGGGGTGAAGAACCTGTAATGCGATCAATATTCCCACGGTACAACCCTGAACTAGCTTTAGAATATCAACCATACTTCCCTACTCAACAATCTCCAACACATATTCCTAAAACCATCATCAACCGAAGACCATACTCACCCTCGATCCAAGAACAGCGAACTCCTGGTACTGGAGGACTCCGATCGCCAATGTCCATCGGTTCCTCCGCTGGTCGATTTCCTCAACATCTCCAAGATGAAGCAGTTATGGACCCCTCGAGTGTGGAGGAACTTAAAGAATTGTGGAAAGTCGCTAACGGTTGGCGAGTCTCCGCTTCCGAAGGCCGGACATTCTGTCTTAAAATGACCACTGCTGCTGAAGAACCTGTCCATACTCTCTCCACTTCTTCTGGCACGCCTTTCTACACCTTAAAAGTAATACCAACATCAACCTCCGCTCAAGTATCAATGACACGACAGGATCCCGGCCGTGCCTCTCCCACCTTAACAACATCGCCTCGAATAGGCAGTTCCCTCCGTTACAAAGAAAAGGACAAGGACACAGATGTTCTCAGCACCACACTCGAAGAACCTGCTCGTCGTCTCCCACCAAACGATGGACTCGTTGCTCTCCTTTATCCTCGTGCTGCGTCAAACATGGCACTCGACATGGTATCTAAACCTCACCGCGCAGATGGTGCAACCATCATAGCAGCCGCAGAGCGAGAAGCAGGTCGACTAGTATGGGATGTCGATACCGAAAAGTACTACCTCGTACACCCCGCTCTCCAAACGCCCTTCGTGGTTGCTATTTCCTCGTCGCCAGCTTGGTCACGAGTAGAATATACCCTGGAACATCCCGAACTACCCAGGAACCTCGTACGACTCGTTCGCGATGGTGCAGGCTCTGGATACTTGGAAGTCGATACCAGCTCTGCTGCGCGAATTGATGCATTCTACATTGTCGATGTTGCAATTTGCGCAGTGATGCTTGTATCAACCGAAGAAGAAAAGAAACACCACATTGAACATTTCGAAGCACCTCCATCTATCGCCCCTCATTCGCCTCACTTGGGTATGTCGCCCAGCTCTCCTGGTCGAAGAAGTATGTTAGGACGAAAGAAGAAGGACAAGAAGCGGGAAGCCCCCAAAATGGAAGCTTTCGAACTTGATCTTGAAGATCAAAGTCAAAACAGCCTCAAGGGATTCAAAGCACCAAAAAAGCAAAAGGAAGAGAAGACACCTGGATGTTGTGGCCTTCTCTGGATGCTGGTGAAGTGCTTGGTATGGAGTGTGGCTTTAATTTTCAAGGGAATTGGAAAGACGGTCGTGTGGATATGTGGGAGAAGGAAGAAGAATTCCACTTCTTCGTGAAGATTTGTATTTAGTGGGGTTTGAAAAGATTGTATATACCCTTTGGATTGACTCCTGCCTTGAATTGGGCATGCTGGAGTTTGGATGGGCACTGGATTGCATTTATCATGTTTGGAAATGGATATGGGAATGAGCAAGATCTCATGTGATACGCGATAAGAACGATGATCTTAGAGATTTATAATTGAAAGCTCCAGCATGCAAAGACATGTCTGCAATACCGAATTGCACAACACTTCTACCTCCCAAACTTCAACTAATGTCCAGCTGTGATATACTAGATAAGTTACAAAATTGGAAGAATAAGCGACCATTATGATTCCGGAACGAGATGGGAAGGCAGAGAACAGCAGCATGAAAATGGTGCAAAAGACCAAAAATGGTTTCTCAAGCACGCTGCTGTACTACTTAAAGCACAAAACCAGCTAGGATAATCAAAAGCTTTGTCCTAGAAGGTTAGAAGAACCGAAAACTTTTGTTTCTTATTCTCTTAGTCCTTTGACAATTGCTCGAGAGCAGCTGAGGCAATAATGAGAGAGATAATACCCAGAAGCAAGCTCGGATCTTGGTATGAAGATGCTCTGGGAAGGCCTCATCGTTAACTTCCTCTAGAATAGCCTCTTGAATAAATTCCACCCACTGGAAGGACTTTAGCCAACAGATTCTTTGTCACTGATGCAAAAAAAGCCTTCTAGACTGTCCTGGTATCTTTGCGTAAAGCGCTGATTTTCAAATTTGGGTACTACATCTCCACAGAATCTAGAAACCCTCAAAGTGGATAATATCAACTTGCAAAACTCAATTATACCGTGCCACACGGTCTCCAAGTTTTGAACTCCTTTCCCTACAATAGATACGCCTGGCAAAAAAATGCGGTTGCTGAAATGAATTGTGATTTCGATTCACACCGTTTATCTTTTTCGGTCCTTGACTTTGAACTTGACGCCAAACTTATTCGTTCCTCCCGTCGTAGCTGTTTTCGCCATACCAGCTCTCTGTAACTCAAGTGCTTGTTCGGCTTGGGTCAAAGTATCCAGCTTCTCCCTCGCGACCTGTAACCTGTGTTCTAGCTTCTCGCGTTCTCTCCTTTGTAACTTCCTCAAAGCTTTTTCTTCGGGTGAAAGTGTTTCGTCTCTTTCCTCGGCAGCTTCGACCTCCCACTCTGCTTCCTGAACTCTCAACTCCATTTCTTCCTCCCCATCCACAAATACTGTTTTCTTCCCCCTTCCCGTGAACCCATCGTCTTTATCCTCGCCCTCGTCTATCTCGTCTCCTCTTGAAGTCGCATCCATAAGCGCAATCTTCTCCTCTAATGCCTTCACCTCCTTGGCAGCAGTATTCCTAACCGTCCTTACATATCCCACATCCTGAGTCTTCAATAATCTGACCGTATTAACACTCATCGCCTCATTTCCTCTATCTCCGCTCACGGTACCGGTTCTTGTCTTTCCCATAGTCGCAGGCCCCTTTCGGGATAACATGCCGAAGTAGAATTCATCGGGATTCTTTTCGAGGACTTTTTGTTTGAGGGCTTTGAGTTTGCGTTTCTTGAGGTTGTGATCTGCTGCTCGAAGGGAGTAGTCCTAGATTGGGGTTAGCATGGGAAACCAGATGATTGAATGTGGAAAACGAACCTTGTGTTTTTCTAATAGACCGAGCTTTTTGCGTTCTTCTGGTTGTCCTCTCTCGCGATGATTGCGCCTCTGGATGGCATTGCGCATAGAAGACATGATTGCGGTTTTATTTTGATGCCAGTTCTAGGACGGTTGCTATTCGAAATGCGCAGTGTAAAATGTCAGGGTTGGTTGTGTATAGACTCGGACTTGCAGTCGGTGGAGGATGTGGGGTAAATTTTTGTCTGGAGCTTTGGAAACTTTCTGAACTTTCTCAGCCTCACGGTCCGAGGATTTTGCGGGGTGCGCCAATCAATACACGTGACCGGATCCACCTGTTGCGGGAGCTAGACCGAGCTCGGAAGCTTCGAAAGCAAAGTTCCAGAAACCGTGCCATTCTACAAACCTCACCTCAAGTCTTCCGTCTCGTTCACCAAGATCAATTCTCGGGTACGTCTGGATCTTGAGCCTGGCTACTTAATTGATAGCAAAAATGGCACCCTCAAAGCCCCCAGCAACGTCCGAAACCGAGCCAGAAGTTCCACGACTTCCTATGCCCTCGCGAAATCCATTACCACTATCTTCGGCGCAGGAATCACAAGTGAGGGAGCTTTACTACGCGAGAGTGAGGGGATATTGTGCTGCCGAGATTAAGGGTATGTGGATTTGTCAATTGTCATGTTGGAAGAGGTCTTCTCATTGTGGTCGGATATACAAGCCGCTGTTTGAAACATACAACATGTATTAATAACAATGCTAATATACTCTCCATTAGTCTTCGCAGAATGTGCCCTCGGTCGTACTTTTACAGCCCCTTTCAAATGCCGCGCCCAAAACCGTCTCATGAACGCATGTATGATACAACACGCCACACAATCCGAACAAGATGCCGCGCGAGAAGAATGGTTCGCCACAAGACTAAAGCGCCAACGAGATAGAGAAAAGAGGGAAGAGAGGAGGAAAGAGCAAGAAAAGTTTCACAGAGAATGGTGGGGGTTGCCAGAAACGGATAGAGAAGGAGAGAAGGGGAATGAGATTCTAAGGAAAGCGGAAAGAGTGGGAGGATTCCCTAGGAGGGACGATGCTGAGGGGACACTGAGTAAGGACCGTCATCGATGATTAGATGGAAATCTGTATAAAATGGCGTTTTTGGTTGCATTGCTGGTGTTGGGTTGGATTTTGAAAGCGAATCGCAAGAGAACTTGCTTGTAACATAGGAGGACTACGCATATAGCGAGGTGGTTAAATCGAAATCGCCTTTCATTGTCACTATCGAGGAAGTTGCCTCGAAAGTCAAAAATCAGCATCTCTGGAGGAAGAAAGAGCTACATTAGTTGCACATATAATGCAGCTTTTTCTTTCTAAGGGCATCCAGATTCAAGAGATGCCTTAACGGAGTGCTTTACTATCTATAATCATGTTCTTTTTGAAACCGCATTCAAAGTTGCTCTCCTGCCCAGGTTTCATGACTACACAATGTCTAGTCTGTGCAAATACCCTATGGAAGCTTGTATTTCCTCCTAGAAGAGAAGAGGCAGAAAACGAAAAGGTTACGAGTTTGCCGAGTAAGCTGGGTGATAAGCTGGCAAGTGACAAGTGGGCCGGGTGGTAAGCCGGTAAGCTACTGAGTAAGCTACTGAGTTCAGGTAAGCTTTCGAATGAGGAGTAAGCTGGTGAGTACTGGATAAGCTACCAAGTACCAGGTACGCCACTATTTATTCGTTCTCAGAGGCGGATTCAGGACACGCGATGAAAAGTCTTCCTCTAATTCTGTAGTTATTAGGGCATTCAACTGCTTTCGGGAGCTATGTATCGTTTTCGCCATGTATTACGAATGGAATTGTTGAGCTTGAGCTCAAGCTCTCGCCTCGTGGTGTTGCGGTTGGAGAGTTGGTGGATAGTCAAGATATGAACTGGGAAGAACTGGCTGATGATGTCTTTGAGGCTTGAGGTAGCTGTATCTACTTCGAGAACGTGGAGCCTTATTATCAAAATATCAAACCTGAAAATGGTCCAAATCCTGTGCAGGTGCTGCGAAGAACACAGACGATATCATCAGGGAGGGAGGGGTTATCATACGACGACCGCTGTCGCAATGAACGATTTTTGTTCTTACCAACCCGCCGAAACAGTTCTTCAAGTGAGGAAGAACCTGAGAAAATCGAACTTTGGGAATCCGAGGAGTTATACTGGGCTAATCCGCTCTCATGCCGGTGGTTTGTGGAAGTGGACCCACGAGCCTCACTCGCTCCTTCCCTCCCAAGGTGTGGAGGAGGTCCCGCGGCAAATTCAAAACTCAAAAGGGAAAGAACGACATGAGGATGGGCCTCGATCGGTCAAAATGGGTCAGCCGTAGGTATTGTCTTCAGCTTGTCACCGTTACCTGCATTGTAGCCAGCTCGAGCGTTGAAAAGAGAATGAAGTTCATGTTGAACATGTGGATGGCTTATCTGGTACAATGGACAACGAGTATCAAGGGTCCTCGGAACTCTTTGGTGTCAAATATCCCTGGCTTCAGCGACCGGGGCAGTTGTGAAATGGTCCAATTTTTGTAGTCAATATCTGGAGGAGTGGATGTCGTTTCTACAATTTGTTATGCTGGGTCACATCACTTGCAGAGTAAGATATATACATAAGAGGCTAACTAGAAAGCTGAGCAGTAGGAGAGATTAAGAGAGTCAAGGCACATACAACGAAGAAGCATATTTTGAACAGGAAATGTTTTTATTGGACGAGTCTTAAGTGGTCTGGTTTGGTAGAATCGGATAAGTTCGCTGTCATCAAGCACCACTATCATCCTCAACTTCCCCAAAACCCTTAATTCCCATCGTTCTTATAAGTATTCAACCACCCAAAATGTATCCCACCTCTATCCCCGAATCTCTCGTGGGCCTTTCTCTAGCTTCCCACCTGCGTTGCAAACAAGCATCACAAAGTGTAAGATTTTCACGCTCTGTTACCACGCAGTGAATTCCTCTTGTTTTTTTTTTCAATTTTTCTTTAGTGGAGGTGGGCTCGCTGTGGTTACAGGCGTAGATGATTTCTGTGTAATGGCACACTTTGAGTTTGAGGTGAGTAGTTAGTTGGTTAGTGGGAAATGTAAGGGTAAAGGACATTGTTGGAAATGGCGGGGGGCTTATGAGTATTTGATAAAAAAATTATTTCCTTCTGATCTTCGCTGCTCTTGTTCTTGGTTCAGTTGAATAATATCTTTGTTCGTTCCGAGTGTTGATCCTCCGACAATACTGAGGGAAAACTCGAGTTCTGAGACGTTGAAGCTCTTTGTTCTAAGCGAACTTTCTAGTGTTACCCATTTCCCCTCATCTTCGTCTCCGAGTTTATATATACCAGAATCTAGAAGATGGGTTATCAAGACTACCAGCTTACAGAAATATAGACAATATCTCCACTCTCCCAGCACTTTCGGAAACGAAAAGGTAATTTATCAAGAGAGTCCACGTTTCTCTACAAAAGACAGATAACGCAGGATATTGTTTCTCTACTTCAAACCCCGATACTCCCTGTGTGACAGAACAAGAAAACGTGATGACTTTCTACATCTCACAGCACACGAGTAGTTTAAAATAAATTCCAACCTTTTCACTAACCCTCTTTCCTAACTTACTAGTATAGGACCAGTACACTTACTTCTTGCTTCTAGATATGAGGAAGTACCTTGAGATCAAAGAGTCATAGAACGGATGTGTCATAAAGGAAAGGAATTTACCTTGGCAAAGAATAGAGCTGGGGTGTACCAGTCCTTCCTAACCCTTCCTGAACATTACCTCCCGGCCATGACTCTTGAAATTCTTCAAGTTCTAGTTGAAATCACAAAAGAAAAGGCAGTGCAAACAGATTTTTCGAAAATTTAGTTCTCTATTTCTACTCGAGACAAAAAGGAAAAAGTCAATTCAAGACCTAGGTATTTAACTCTCTCAAAATGAAACACCCTCAAAACGCCATATAAAAATGCCCAATGAATACACCCCCCCCCCAACATCTATTCAACCACTCCTTTATCCCCCTCTCCAAAAATTCTTCGTTTAAAATTCCTTCTTAACCTCCCCTTTCCTAGCCTTCTCCTTAGCAAGCTTCTCCCTCCTCGTAATCAACCCCTCGGCACCAATCCCTCCAAACACAAGTCCAACTCCCATCCACTGTCTCCCAACAAGATGGTGTCCAAACCACATGACAGAAAGGATCATAGTAAGCATCTTACGGGTGACGGTAATAGTCACGAGAAGGAGTGAGGAGAAAGTTGCCAAGGTGTAGACTAAATTTGTGTTAGAAAAGTATAAAAAAGGAGAGGATATGGGTAAGGGGATGACTTACAAATAAACACCTGCCCAACAGCACCACAAACCGCAAATCCCAAAACATCATACCACACCTCCGGATGTCTCGTCAAAAACCCCCAAGCAGCAGCAAACTCCCCTCCTCCTCCGGAACTCAAATCCATGCCCAGATACTCTCCAATCCCCGTATGCACGATATAAGGTGAAAGCCCCAGGTAAGAGAGTGTAAGCAACGTAGAAA